>JTDE01020796.1:7984-24646 GCA_014338405.1 Paragonimus skrjabini miyazakii | reverse complement strand
GGGTGGCAGTGTACCAGAACTGGTACATTTTTCGGAAAAGATGCCAACCTTCTTCCAACCCCCAACCTGGAGGACCAGGAGACTGGTTTGTCCGACCTCGACCTATTCGCCTGCCTGGCATGAGTGACTATCGGTGTGGTGGCCACACCGTCCAGTTTAGCCCAAGAGGTCATCAAGATGCGCAAGCTGTCACACCGCGTCAAGGTTCAGTCTTGTTGTGACAGTTACGACATTCACAGAAGGGCACTGGTGATTTCACTGCGGATGTGCGATAAGTCAGCTGTATTGTTTGATATTCTTTAAGCTCTGCGAACTCTCCGTTCGTAGGCTTTTCCGATCGATATTAATCTCTCTATTAGTAATGAGATGCTGGTGAGCGTGCGCTAGTTTGTTAGCTAGTGTATCTTGGTACTGACCCTACAGTGCCTGATGTGTAATTCTAGCTGCATCTGTCTGCTTGAAGAAAAGCTGTAAACGCCCGCAGAATTACAAGGCAAACAATAAGTAGACTGGTTTAAATCTCACCTGGCGCTTCGGTACGATCGGCGTCCTGTTATGTTAATTTTCCAATGATAACTGATAGCAATATGACTGATGTGTGTCCGGAGTTGGTTTAAAACTTAGTGACATCATATTCTACAGAAGCAATTATTATGCCGAAATTTACCGATTGCTAAGTACAAGTACACTTGTAATCGATTCTCGTGCTTAGTTAAACGAAGGATGACCTCCGTCTGGCTTGCTTTCGTGCACCCCCGGACGATCTATCTGAGGTTTCAGATTACCAGGGTGTATCTTGTCTGCTGTTTCCGCTCTACGGAAAAGACCATGAAACTGCCGGTAAAATTCGTCTTTGCATCAGCGGAAATGTGATGGACGGCCTCAGCTCCTTCATTCTATTCAACTGCTACATCATCTTGGCCTACAGGTTATGTCACAAGTTCGCCGGATCAGCCGACCGTGAACACGCGTGGAGAGACCAAGAGGAGAGCTATGTGATAACTTTGTGGTTTTGAGTGAATCTCAAACTGACAAAGTTCATTGGTCAAAAAGACTTCGAGGTATGAGCAATCTCAGCCTGTTAACCAACACTGTGGATTTACGTCCCATACCCCATGTGGCACTTTACCGAAAACCAGGTTGCCAGCCGTGGCTGTACCACATCGGCAACACCGATTACTTACTGCTTATGGCTGTTTATTTGCGTGGCAAGCCCTCTTATTTCGCATTGTGCATTCAACTGAAGCTCGTTACTTGATCGGCAGCTCGGCGGAGTACCTAGTGGCATTGCGATAGTGGCTCCTACTCGGTGTGCGACGTAACAGTCGAAGTTATTGCAGTAAATGTTTAGTTACATTCAACTCGAATTTTTACGGTCTACGAACTACATCAATATTTGATTTGCATACATTTACAAATACATACTTCGGTTTTTGTTTCGTTACGTGATTGTCAGTTATTTGGACTTCTTTTGCCATCCCATCACGTTAGTGAGGTGTGAACCTTAACTGTAGTCGATGATTTTGCGACTGCTAGGTCGATTTTACAATCATCCAAGCCATTCATGTAGTGTACCGCGTTTGTTTTTTCTCCTTCACTACGTGCACAGTATTTCTAAGGAATCAATTATCGACGTTTATGGTTGTGTGACAAAGAGCCCGGTTCTCATCGAGGGCTGTAATCCCGATACGGTTGAACTGCATTGTGAACGCGTGTATGTTGTCAGCGCTGCCCTGCCCACCTTACCACTTCAGATTGAAGATGCCATGCGACCTGAAGATGATGAAACGGTATGTGTGTATTTTTCGGAATCTGCAGACTAATTGACAACTGTTTACTGATTCATTTTCTATATTTTCATGTTCCTCTCAATTCCATTCAACATTTCAGTTTGACTAGCTTAATTATGTTGTTCAAGATGTGTTTGTCACTTGCTCTGAGGCTGACATGTAATTAACGTTTTTCGGGTGTCCTGAATGAGCTCTTTGAAAATGCTTGATTTCACGTAACGTTACGCTTTGGGTTCCAAACGTTCTTCGTGAATTATTCCTAAAGTAGCTATCGTATATTTCGTTTTCTCCCCATTGTTTGGTTCGAAAATGGTTCTGTACAAGTACAGTTCACGTTGAATCAGGCCGGTAACTCGTTGGTTTCAATGTGAACAAAAAAAGATGAGTCTCGAGGATTCTGATCGCCCATCTGACCCATGCAGAGCGATGTAAGGTGCCGATCATCTACGTTTTCTTTGAACACTAACTTGCATTTGCGACCAGTAACCTTAGCCCATATTCCGATGTTGTTATCCCTATAACTACCTGTCTGTGAACCGCCTAATGATTTGATGAACTTAACGTTTTAGTGTCTGAGCTTTAGATATCTGTTGCTCCAGTTCGATTGGGCGTGTAACAAAAAGATCAAGTGCTTGTTATATTTCGACAGTGCCATTCTCAAAACGAAAAATTATAAGTCTGTTGTGAAGGTCAACCCAGGGGTAATTCAATTACAATAACTTCAATTGTCATAGGCACTCGCGGGTTTCTTACTGCATTAGTTACCTCAACTGTAGTGGACATCATGTTATGGGCAGTTCGCAAATATCGCACGGATTGAACGGAGTGATATATGGAAAAACTCACAATACAAGTGCCATTCGTTCAGGATTTTTTGCTATGTCTGATAATACTATCAATCAGAAGATCTAATTATCTTTTGAAGCTCAGCTAAAAAGTTGGCTGCGCTCTGTTAAAACAAGTTTCAATGCCCGCATAATAAATTCCTTCACTGACTATTAGGCTACCGCCTCTAATGCAGTAAGGCGGTTTCTCTGACAATCTACTCTTCCCAATGATGTACCGATGAGCCTAGTAATTGATGATGTAGTCTTCTTGTCTCATCCCACTACTGCTTCGGAACACCGGTGGCTGAACAAGTATACTCTGTTAAAGTCTTGCTCGCGGTTTGTCTAAACTTCGCTTCCTATAATGAAATTGTCTTCAATTCCACGTACTAACCATCATTTGTTGTAGATGCAGGTGTAGTTCATTAAATAGACTGTCCACTTTTTTAGACGGCTCTGCAGTCAACGATGGCTGCAGGGCTTTTTTGTTTGATATTTCTTCATTCTGCTCTAACCGTGGCGTTTAAATCACACATGAATCGATATCAGTTTATTTCAAACCTATTTCAATGGTTTCAATGACTTTTAACTTCCTTTGCGTTCTCTACCCATTAACTTAGCGTTTTGAACCAGACTAGAAAGACTGTTTTCCTTTTTCTTCCACGCTTTTGTACTTCCTCCTGGATGTTCACTTTTACTTCCAGTCGGCGTTTTCGGATGTGTTAAGAAGAACCATTCTATCTGGTTTTCGTCACACTGTTTACACTACTTAAAAGTTATTGAGTAGTAAGGTAGGACTGAAATAATGACGATCTTAGAAGACAGGGTGTATGGCTGGAGTCCGATTAAGGGCGTTCAATCGGCGACCGATGGTTGAATGTGCTTACTGTGCGGATGTGACAACACTGTTATTTATGGTCCTTCTTGCACAGCCCACGTGCGTTGTTCTAAACTGTTAGATTTTTAGCCAATCGTCTTTTGTCTCAGAATACGGCGCTCTGCTTCTGCGAGACACTGTTCTATGGAATAAATCCTGCACGTTAGGCGACTTTTAGCGGGAACAATGCAGTTCTCCTTGATTGTTCTGTTTCACAAAAGTACACTGAGACACCAGGAAGAAGTGCAATTAGTGCTCCCCTCAGATCGATTCACCCCCAGATGACAGACTGTTTTTGGTCCATTACGATACGAATCGCTATTCCAAGAGGTGTGGGACAATATTTCTTTTCTCGCCATTGACAAAACCTAGTGTGGCGAAATGAGTTGGCTGATTGCTTTTTGAAAACAAGAGTGACTCAGTTATGCACATATACCGAATCTATTTGCCATCGCATTTAAATCGCCTATGGTCTGCGTGTTTTACATTAATTTTTAACTCTGACTACTGGTTTAAAATTCAAGCAACCTGTTTATACTTTTGGATGAGCTCACTTGTTTAGTCCACTGCGTCTCCTTTAATGGGGAAGCGATCAACTGCAAGTGATATTATCTATAAAATAAAATATTCCTTCATCTCAATCATCATTCTGTTTATCACATGGTTGGCGGCATCCGAAACGGATTAGCCTGTCACAGTGACCGAAGCCAAAGAACGCCTGCGCTTTAAACCATCACCGCAAGTGGCTTGCGCTGCACCACTTGCAGTTCCACTCACACACCACGTATCCGGTGTACACCCGAAGGAATAAGACCAGTAGGTGTGTGAGTGAGGCCTTTGTGTCCAGCTGGCCAATGCTGGTTGGCCAATTGAATGGCTATCTGTTTAGCAACATTATAACTGTCACGCAATGTTAAAAATGCAGAGAAGGTTGTTTTACGCATAAAAGATGAAGTGAATATTGTTAGTCCCAACTTTTTAAAGCAATCGTTTCGTGCGTTTGCTTCTTTTCTCTGTTCATTTTTATCGCGGTGTGGAGTTTTTATCGTCAAACTGAAACTCCTCATCTCATCAAGGCTCATGTTCTATTGTTTTTTTAGCATTTTTCTGTAAAAGATTACCCACCTATCTACAGTGACCAGTCGTGGAAATTGGCTTCTCATCATTATTTTTTTATGCCTCAATTAAGATCCAGAACGCGCTGATTTCCTTGTCTGAATTCCACGTTCCGACTTGTGGTTCTTTGGTTACTAACTTCTCTATACTCGAACAATTTCTCTGACTTCTCTTTTTTGTCTCCCCCTTATAGGCTTTAAGTCGCGTGAATCAAGATACTCGACTAGACCATCGTTGTATTGATCTACGAACTCCGGTCAATCAAGCCATCTATCGTCTAGAAGCGGGCGTGGTTCGGTTTTTCATGGACTATTTGACCAAGGCTGGGTTCGTCAACATTCAGACTCCGAAAATGATTTCAGCCGCGTCTGAAGGTGGTGCCAACGTGTTCAAAGTATCCTACTTTTCTGGTAGTGCTTACCTTGCCCAGTCACCACAGTTGTATAAACAAATGGCGATAGCCGCTGATTTTGGCAGAGTGAGTTCCACATGTGTAGTCTTCTTCTTTTTATGCTGTTGATTATCCTCTTTTCCAACCAAGATAGCCGGTAAACATTGGCGCCTTCAGCGTCCGCATTCTTCAGAAAATTGCTCTGTTGAGCACTTTTTCGAGTATGGAACCGGACGTATTCTGTGGTCATTTATCGGTGATCGCACTCTATTAAAGATTCTTGTTCATTTTGGGATAACCACCTTCATTTAACGCCTTACTTTCACTTACAGCATGGTTGTTTGTTTGCAAGGTGTAGGCGCCTTGATGTTGTATGTTTGAATGTAGATGTAGCTATTTTTAGTGGTTAGGTCCCCTACCCTCTCCCTTTTCTTCACTTTTCCTAAACAGGGTTTGTTTCTTCTTCTTCATGGTTATGTGGCAGTTAAGCATCAGTGTGAACCACTGATGTTTTGCTGTCTATGATGATGATGATGATAAACCACCTTCACTCAGATCATACCGTTGTTCATGGTCGTTTTGTTTTTTTCCTTCACTCAGAGATAATCTGCTCACAAACCTAAAGTAGTCAGTTGGAAATTAAGCAGCGAGGGTACACAAAACACCTGTCAAACTGCACTAACAGTTAAGCTGTCCGAGTCACCCCAGTGTAGTGATTCAAACGAACACTGGACAAAAATCTCAACCGCTGTGTGAACGTTTTGCGAGGAGGCCTATTCCGAAAGGTCGTCGGGAGTACGGTAAAAGTTTGATTTTTGCTGATTCAGCAGAACATACGAACAAACACCGACTGATCCCCCTGTGATTCCAAATATGACAAGGACCGCTGTAAATTGAAATGCAAGCTTACGAAAAGTTTGTGTAAGAACCGTGGGGCTTACTTCCTCCGGCGAGCCTAAGAGATGGAGAAGGCATTTTTCTCAGGGAACAGTTAAGTACTGTTTTCTGTGGATCGCTAGCCGTCGGCTAGGCATTAGCGTGACTACATATGCATAAAGTGGCTCACAAATTTACAGCCTGTAGCGGCGGGTGGACTGAACACTTTAAAGAACAGTTCGACTAGCTTGATCTAGCTCACTCATCTGTGGACGTTGGAGGTTTTGTAGTTAGTTATAACATTCCAGACGATTCTTTGTCGTACCTTTGAAGTTTGAAATATTTAAATGTGATGAATTTCCAGATTCGGACTTTCTTTCTCCAGTTATTTTCAAAGGTGGCAGTGGAAGGTTACTGTCTGAACTGACCACACTCCTCCATTCCATGTGGGAGACTGAGGAGGTGCTTCACGACTGGTGCTTATCAACAGCTATTTCCATTTTTAACAAAGGTATCAGAACATCATGTGACAACCACAAAGGTATTGACTTTGTATCTGTCGCATCCAATATACTCATGGGTCTCATAATGCTGCAGCTTCTGAAACAGAGAGAATTAAGTAAAGGATGTATCGATCACCATCTTGCGACAGACGCTGGTGAATCGGCTGTTTTTTTCCCTACCTAATGGTAGTGGTATTTTTAGATCTAAATGCTGCTTTCTACTCGATTGCCTGACACGTTCTTTACTTCACAGAGAAGTCTCAATAAATTATGTAAATTTGAAGTCGTCTTATGCGCGCTGTGAGTGCAAAGTATACTTTTATGGGCAGCCATTTTAGGTATCCGACATACCGTCTTTCTCTTCAACTTTAAGTGAGTGGAGCTTCCTTTATCTGATCAGCTGACTGATATTGAGTGTGTGGGGGACATTACTTTACTTCTGCGAAAAACCGTATGGAATGCACTTTACACCTTTCAAGCTTGAAGTGTTGTCCTTAGATTGGGTTACCGCTGATCCTGTCTGTTGTTTTTGGCAGGCCGCTGTAGACTGTCGATCGCTTCACCTACCCGGGTAATGTCATGCCGTCAGCCACGAGGATAGCGAAAACACGTAGTAAATTTTCAAATATTTGTCACTTCTGGCGTTGGGAAACTGTCTGTTTGTAAATTATCGGCAGATATTACAAGTCATGTATGAGCTCAGTTTTGCTCTATGTAAGGTCCATATAGACTCTCGGTATTCGACCACCGACATTTCCACCAGTTAGCCTAGGATGCCTTTGTGAACAGTGTAATAGTCCGTCGATACGTATTTTGGAAATGTGCAAGTTCACGATCGATAACCGAAATAATGAACATACACTATCTTCACTGGTTGGGTTATGTACTCCGTATACCGAGGGAGCGTCCGCCGCGCTGTGCATTGCGTAGTGTGGCTGCTGATGGTTGAGAGAAACCGCAAGGCAGCCAGGCGACAACTTGGTCACTGGCTATGGAAGCCTTGACGGTTCCACTGAGCAAGGTTGATGAATACCGTCTACCTGGTTTGGGAGTTTGCGACCATCCACACCGCTAATTGGAAACACCCTCTGGTGTAGTCATTAGTGAGCCTTTATCCGCAAACTTGTTAACTCTTGTTTCTCGTGAAGCTCAGGTGTGTGTTTGTTTATTCTTTTTTTCACTACACCGTTATACTTGTTTAATACTGTGCAACTTTGTAGACCATTGTCAGAACCGACGGCATTCTGGTACGGCCTGAAACCGGAAATGGTTGATCGATTAATTGTGTGCATCTATATACAGTCGGTCCCAGGTGACACTGTAGCTCAAACTGTCGTCCAATGCAACGGTGACGAGTGGAATTTACTGGTAAAAATTCTGTAGCGTGGTACTAGAGAATACAAGATTGTTTAAAAGAGCTAATTATCGTGGGGGTGCATGCAGTTTATCAGCTGCCGCATCAAAATGTTTCCAACTAGAGATTGAAGTGAACACAGCATTTTTGACTTTATAGGAAGCGTCTACTGACTTAGGTCGACAGAATAGTCTAGGTCTTAATGATCATCAACTGATAGCCCCGTGGTTTCCCCTATTCGCTGGTGATCAACGATTGGGATCTGATGCAACAGCCAATCATCAACCATCCGGGATACCTGTTTTCACTTTCCCAGACCAATCGACTGCACATCTAAAATGTCTCGAAGAACACGCTGACATTCGGCCCCGTTTGTCATGCAATCGGTTGTTTGTTGGTGACAGTTAAATACCTTAATGGCAATATCGCCGATCACTGTTTATCGGTTCGAGCTTCGGCTTAGTATTATCTAACCCATATTTGATGCTGTATGTTGCATTGGAGAAAACACCTTGTAGTGTAACAGCTGATAACTTAGCTTAACGAACCTGCCTAACCTGTTCCTTGTTTCTTCGTGAAGCGGTCAAGTAGCCGAGCCATCGTGCAGCATGGACCGCGTGTAAACAATTTCATGACTTTTAATCACACGAAACTCCATCACACTGACAGTTAGTCACTTTCATTTTAAAAAAATCGAGATCGTTATAAAAGAGTGAAGAAAAACTTTGCGACTTTTCGTCTATCATTTCAGAAATGTTGAACAGAACCTATATCATACAAGTACACGAATATTTCACTAAATGAGTAACTTTAAGTTATTTTCCCTGGCTTTTCTTTCAGCTTCCCATCTCTGTAGCAGTATCTCACATACCACGGATGTATGATTAAAAAAATGCATGTGGATATCCTGTAAACCGTGCAGATGTTTCAGTGGCATTAAATGGTGACACTAGAAGATCCCTTGTAAGCCGGTTGTGGGTTTTGACCAAAATTCTTTATGCTGTATCATGAGAATGGTATGAATGTCCTTTTTGAAAATTGAAAGAAGTACATGTTGCTCTTCCTTCTGAGTAACAGTAGCCTAGGATTTATGTATGGGATCATTTTTGACATCTTCCCACAGTGAGTTATGATGTCAAATGCACAGAATACATCTTTTAAGAGCAGCATAACCCGGGCAAACAATGTTAACCGGTATGCAATTATCCATTTCTTTCATAATTACTGTTCATTCTGACGCTCTGCGTTAGATACAGCTGGGTATTCCATAACTGTGACGCTAATTGTAGTCGTTTTGAAATGCTTCCAACGCATCGTTCTCGAATCTAACCAGTTTGTCTTTGGGAGCGACAAACAGCACTAAGCTTTTAACATGTCTATGGTTAACGCGTTGCTTACAACACAAAAATCTGTTAAAAGTGCAATGTTTCCCAGTGTAAAAAGGGCGGCTGAGCCAATTTGTATGTTTCAACAGCTAGCTAAAGCTTAGATTTTTTACCAGTCCATCTAGCAACTGGTTGTAGCTAACCTCCACTGTAAGTTGTCGTCCGGTTCCGGATCAGTAGCTGTCATCTCCGCAAAGGTTGCAGGATTGTTAACATCCCTTGTTGTACTTTGCAGTGGCGGTGGTGTAAATGTAACATTTCTGTATGATCTTAGCGTTTTTCACGCTAAGTCCATTCTTAAGATACACGCTTTGATAAGATAATATGAGTGTTTATATTTGATTGATCGCTAACAGCAGCGCTGATTGCACCCGTTTTTTAGATTCCACTCACTTTTTCTACCTCTTGTTAATGATATCCTTTCGTGCTTCGATCGTTTCCGTTTGATCAACAATGACGTTAGTGGATTCCAACACGAGCTGTCTGAGAAATCCTACCGGGGCGGTTGATTCCCTAAATCACTTGATGGATTCTGTGAGATAATAGGACGGGTGGGTAATCGAGTCCAAATGTGAAATCTCCAAGCTTTCTGCATGGCTTCGTAACCCATTTGATCGAACATTTGCTGTATTTGGTCATGCCCCTTATGTTACTAGTTCGGGTCCAATCGAGGCCTAAAATTTTCTCCTCAAAATTAACAAATCTGCCAAACTGTTTCCATGCATTTCTTTTTTCTCTACGTAAAGCTGTACCACAATGTATGTAGGTTACTATGACATTGTTCTTGTCGTTCACAACACTCATCTGACGTTCTTTATTCCCTTCTATGGGCTGACGTGCATGTCTCATCGTGCTTAGGTGTTCACGGTGGGTGCAGTGTTTCGAGCTGAGGACTCCAACACACATCGGCACCTGACTGAGTTTGTCGGCTTGGACCTGGAAATGGCCTTCAAGAATCATTATCACGAGGTGGTCGATTTAATAGCTGATATGTTTGTTAACATGTTCAAAGGTTTACAGAGAGAGTAAGTCCATCTTTTTTTGCGTAATCCCGATCCTACTACTCATGCAGGAGTTCCGGCTAATTACACTTATCCTGTTCAAATTTAAGTAACCGAACACGGTTCTCGTCTTTTCATCTAATCGTAAATCATGTCAGGTTAACTGCGTAGCTGGCGCTTTATCAGGGTGTTTTAACCAGTTCTTTACCTTCTCCCAACATGGACACATTAGTTGCGCCCTGAAGACTGCCGGTGACCCATTGAACTGGTTTGACATCATTTCTAATGCACAACTCGTTAGGAGATGGGTGCCATATCCGCAGTTGGTGTCAAAAACAACCTTCCTTTGTTCGTCTGGTGGTTATTCTTTTGTATCTCCCAAGTAGGCACCATCACCGTTTTGGACACTGCGTCATTTGTAATTGCAGCAAACGATGCAGGTTTGATGTCTGGTTCAACCTCGTGCTAGTAGACAAAAGTCCCCAGCTTTTACACCACGAGCGTTTTCTGCCTTGAACATAGTAGACCACATTTCGGCCGTATTGCTAAACTGTTCAGTCCAGAGAGAGTCAACCGTGGTAACCAGAGATCTTCCGCAATTATGTGATTAATAGTCAAATGTAGTTGCCACTGCTCTGATTAAACTTGTGGTAATGTTTCCTACTCTTGAACTATGTTTATCTGTTTGTCTCACTTTACGTAAACATCTGATCTGCTGTAACAGTAATCCATCCGTTACTTATCTTTCATTGACATGCAGGTCATTGACAATGAGAAGTCGAACCGTTATTTCTGTATCACATTGCTCTTGCGGAATTTGTTTTATTTTCAACGTACATAATAATACGTGCACATTTCCATACCTTCGGTTCACACTTAGTCATTGTACGGCTCGTGGTATCATCCACCATGATACTGGTGAGATGAATGTTTAAAAAATTGAGTTCAATAAAGTTTATATAGAAGGGTTTTAACACACTGTAGCAACAGGCTCTTGATTGAACCCTGTCTCAGGCCTGAATGAGAGAATCCAGAAAAAATCTGGTTTGTTGTGCTCGAACCTGGGCATCAGTTTCCTGGGCAGTTCTACATTTCCGACTCGAAAGAGTGCTTCGGTCTCAAGATCCGCGGTGTCTTCAACGATTGAATGCTCTTTTCTAATCACTGAGCCTCGAATCCACACATCACTTGACTGTATGCCCTGTTTAAGCTTGTATAGTCTCTTCACGTTGCCCTCTGTTTGCTTTCTAAAGTTGACTGAGACAGTAAAATTTGCTTCGGTAGTTGTAATGTTACTTTTGTTGGCACAGTGTTCACGTCGTGAGTAAAGTAAACACTCATCTCTTTTCTTATTTGCAAGTACCCCTCAATAGATTTGTTGTTTATCTCTTAATGTTTACATCTACTGTGCATTATTGTTGTTATGATTATTACTATTGCGTCAAGTTTTGGACATCTCAGAGGGGACTGTTTCTAATACTAACTGAGGTCGTCCACAACAACAAGCCTAACAACATTCTCCTTACTAACTTCGTCTTGTGGCTATGTCATTGAGCGATACTCAACGTTTTTTTTTTTGACCACACTTAGAAGACGAGGTAAAGTTAACGGAGAACTTACTGAATACCGACTTCTTAATACCCCTACATTCGGTCATGTGCTGTCTTTTCTAACCACACCTCAAAAACAAACAAGGTACTATACGATAAGCGTTGGATAAACATGCACTGTACATGTCTGTACCATCCAATGAGACTACAGGAGGTCATCTGTTCCCAATACATGTCGCCGTACCCCCAGCGTTGCGCACGTGATGCTGCTACCACACTCTTGTCTTAACTATCTGGTTTACAGATTTGTTGTTTTGAGATGGTGAATGTTTATTTCGGAGTTATAGTGTGCATAAGGTATACATGACTAATGTCCATAGCGTATACACGATTGATGTTTAGAAGTTTACAATACAAGGTGTGAGCACCTTGATTTTGAATGTTTGAGTTTTAATGATTGGGTCTTTTCTTCTGCGTTCCATTTAGGATTTGCTATTCTCCCCATGATTTTATAGTAGTTAGACATCGATGTGAACCACTGATATGTTGCTATCTGTAATGGTTGCATTGACCGGATATCTTATTGGTAGTAGTCCCGTTGTTCTCAGCACTGATTACCAGGCCTAATCTCTTGACTCATTGGAAACTCAAGTTGCACCAGTTTGTTGGGATGAACTACTTCTAACCACGGAACTCCAATCTGAAGCTAGAAATCGAGCACACTACTTCAACGTTGAACTTTTCGTAAAATAGGGTGCCCGCCAACCAATCGACTTGCTTAGAGGTTGTCTGGCGAGTTTGCATACCTGCGCGTTTATTCACGCATACAGTAATTTCAAAAGTTACATGTTAATCTGGGGTTCCGAACCTGTTCTCTGTGTTTTTGTTTAAAACTTTTGGGAACTGGATTCAACCATTCAGATAGTGAGAAAATCATTCCGAACTTATCGAATTGTTTACGCGGTTTTGCCGGTGAGCCACAAGCGCGCTTGTCTTGATTCAGAAAACTTGGCCACTTCTAGTCCTTAACTTGTGAGATCGTGTACACCGATCCATTACATTGACTAAAAGTTTAGCTCTCATTTAGTGCACGACCTGTTCCGTTGCCTTGCTTTGATATTCATGTCTTTTTTTGCAATACATGTCGTTGGAGTTCATCTACAAATTTTCTCTCACTTTTCAGGTTTGCAGCGGAAATCGAAACAATTGGAAAGCAGTACAAAGCTGAACCCTTCAAATTTTTGGAACCCACGTGAGTCGGCTTGCTTTTTTTGGGTGTTGTTAATGCTTACTGGGTTTACACAAATTTAAAAAAAAAATGGAGTATGATTTTCTAGCTGCTGGATAATTCGGGGATACGTAAAGACGTCTCGTGGAATGTGTTGAATACTTTTTCATAAGCACAGCATTCGAGTTTTATCGATATAATTTTAGGGACGTTTAGAAACGAACGGTTTTGATAATCGAACGGAGATTAACAGCTGCTTTCTTCCTTTGACCGTCTGTACCCTAGGACTGTTCACCGATGCATTATTAGACTAGACAAACTGATTTATGGAGGGCACGTGACTACTGAACGCGACTTTAACGTCAACAAAGTAACTCCCATCAAAAAGCTGAAAAACGTGCTTGGTTGCGAGACGGTTTGTTTTGCTGGTTGCATGTAGGTTGCTGGCATTAACATTCCGCCATTACGAGAGTGGACCTTGAAGCGATGTGGCGATCACACCGACAGAGTCAGTAGAGGTCTGACAAACTACAATCTCATGGTCCTCCAGGTTGGTGGTTGGAAGAAAGTAGGCGTTTATTTTCCGGGAAAATATTAGTTCTGGTAAATTGCCACCCATCCGCTGCCTTGGGGTACAGGCTTTTGAGCCAAAGGCTTTGGTTGAGAACCCTAATTGTTCTCCTGTCTAGGTATGAGCGTCCCGGCAGTATCTCAGCCCGCACATAACCATGAATACTCACAACAGCAATAATGCCATACTGCATCGGCCGTTTCACAGTAGTCTGGGTTGCCCTATCTGCAGCATACAGCAGAGTGAATAGGTGTAAACATACTGTTGCTGACTGCTCCCCGATTGTCCTATCAAATTTGGCTCTCAGGCTCCTCCTGAACCCAAATTCTGACGATTACTCCACAGGTCCCGCAACAGATACAGTTTATCATAGTAACACTGTGTAGGTGAGTCCCATATCTTATCATCCAGCCTCAGGCCTCTCGTCCCTTGCTTAGACATAAAATGCGAATTAATTTGGGTGCTTTCAACGTTCGGACTCTAAAACAGATGGGTCAACAGGCCGCTCTCGCACAAACTTTAGATGTTGATGTCTGTCGTGTTTCAGAGACCAGAATCCAGAATAGTTGTCAACATGTAGAATTAACAGCACCCGCACTGTGTACTCGATACTGATTATACACTTCGGGTGACTCTACGGCCGACGCTGTCAGTCATACTAGAGTAGCTATAGTCCTGAGCACGACGGCTGCAGCCGCATTGATAGATTGAATTGTGCCGTCCACTTGGCAGGTTCTGCTAAAGCTAACTCTAGACCTTCAGAAATCTTTCCATTGTGTCTGTTTATGCTCCAGCTGACTGTATTGACGCCGACGTCAAGGACGGCTTTTATTCAGATCTGGTCGCTGTTCTTCGGTCGACACATGGTTCTTATATAGTTGTTCTTACCAGAGACATGGATGGATGCCTTGACCGGCCGCCTTTGTACGGCCGAGTTGTAGCCGTCGTCCCGTTCTCTCATGCGGCCCATCACGTGACAAGCCTAAGTCTAAGTGACGCTCACTGTCCCAACCTGCACATGCACGTCCACACCGGCCATCGGTCAGAAAACCGTTTTCCACATCGGAACGCACGCACGCGGTCACCATCTACACACTCAGCCATTCGGAACGCTCTAACTCTGGGTGCGATTCAGTGCGATCAATACATAGGCCTGCATGACGCGGTTGGACCCGGATCGGAACAAAGAAGACAACTGAACAGGACAGAACACAGTCCAGACAAGCGCCGCTACATTAAGCTTGTACACCGATCCCAACAATAAGGATCCAAACAATATGACTCAACCTTTTCATGGACCATCATTGAGATATCATTATTTGTTGGTGGGTACTCAAGCTATCACGGTTAACAGTTTCACTACAAATTGGTGCCGCGACCCGTTTTTGGATCAGTTCTCCGTCTCACATTTGCGCCGCAAATTCACTTCGGGATCTATCCGCCTAACATTTCTCCAGCGCCCATTGTTTGTCATTATTCGTTACCCGTCCATCAGTAAACATGGATCAGAATGTCATTGATGACAACAACGTTGTGGACCTATTCCTGTCACCGCTGTCAGTCAAACTTCCCACTTTCTGGCAATCACACCCAGCTCTGTGGTTTCTGCAGATTGAATCTATTTTTCGCAAACATCGTATAACCAAACAGACTACCATGTTTGACTATGTGGTTGCTGAACTCCAACCAGAAAGTATGCGCGAAGTTCGGGACATTATTGCCAATCCTGTCACAGTTACCCGGTATGCTATTCTCAAACAGAAGCTCCTAAATCGGGTATCTATGCCAGAACACAAACGATTGCAGCAGTTGTTCAACGATGTGCAGTTGGCGTACTTGGTTTACTTGGCGCCCCTTACTCCGAATCAGACTTGGCCTCAGACCACATAGCTGTTAGTTATAGGTAGTGGGGTTCCATTCAGGACTATCGTTCTTGTGCTTGGATTCAGGTCACGCGTTGGTACGTTATCATTTTGTTCCTACTTCTGGCGGGCAGCGACCCACCGGTAGCAACGACTGGCTGTTGATAAACTGAGTATATCGTCGGTAAAACATAAGTACCCAACCAGCTTAGAAAGCAGGCTTAGCAGTTATCAATCTGAAGATCCTAATAGCTGCTGGACCCAAATTACATATGCCATTCATGAAGTTGGCACCGTAGCATGCGGCACGGGGGATCGTGGATTGAACAAATATTGGATCTCAGAGAAATACCTGGATGCCGCTTTTACTTCGAGGAACATGGGCACACTTCAAGTTTATCCGTATTACTGGTCCTAGACGACCGTCTGTCAGTGTGGCTGTTATTAAGGCAGATGGCATACTGGTCTACAATAAGTCCAGCGGGTTAGAGCGATGGGCGGAATACTTTGTGAATCAGTTTAACTGACCTCCAGCTTCTGCTGTGTTACCGCCACAAATTTGAAATGTCGCACCTTGATTAACCGATTTGGGACCACCCATTGAGAATGAGCTGCACAATTGCATTTCGGTTCTGAAACGTAATAAGGCAACTGGCACTTTTTCAAAGCAGGTGGGGAGGCGTTAGTAAAGGCCATGACTCAGTCGTTTCAACTTGTGTGGGCGACAAACACCATCTCTCCGTGCCGGAGTCATTTGATAATAGTTTTCATATTCAAGAAAGGAGTCCGAGGCTTTTGTGAAAACCATAGGAGAGGTAATGTGACTCCAGTCATCAGTAGGGTTCCGGCTTCTATTATACTTGGCCAACTCAGTGCAGCTCGGGAGGCGGACATTGGGAAAGGAAGACAGGGTTTCGCCCTGGACAAGAATGTATTTATCAGATGTTCACTCTTTGTCAACTTCTGGATCGGCTCCACACGTACCACCGGCCAACACTTGCCGTATTTCTCGGCTGCAGAGGTGCGTCCGATTCGGTGGATCGATCACACTTTCAGAGTCGGTCAAACGCAGAGGTGTACCGAATGGGTCTGTGAACACTGTCGACGCTTTATTCCCACACTTCGGCTCAGGTTAGGGTTTACGGCGAATTGTCTGACATTTTCAGCACTAGGAGAGCCGTACGTCAAGGCAGTCCAATTTCACCATTTTTGTTTGGTTTTATCATGGACGAAATAATGGGGGACTGCCTGCGGTACTCATAAGATGCCGGCGTGGACCTCCTACCTAACAGAAGACTGACCGATCTTGATTATGCTGGTGGCAATGTGTC
>JTDE01020795.1:9581-21589 GCA_014338405.1 Paragonimus skrjabini miyazakii | reverse complement strand
CAATTGTTCCAGTCTTTAAGAAAAGAAGTGTTCGCATTTTTAAATATGATCCTCTTGTGGAGGAGATCGGATTGCAATTGGGCACGCTTTCGTCAATAGGGAGACAAAGACTGTAACCGTTCGTCACTTAGCCCCGATCGACGAAGTCCTGAATGAGGTTTAATCATACTGCAGAGGACTGCAAACATCAGAGCAGGAACCTATTACAAACAAATCTGTAAAATCAATTGGACAAAGACAGTGGCAACCTGGATGCATTGGAAAATCTAGTGAAACAACAGAAAACCCGTCAGTACAAAAAGGTAAAACAGTGAACTTCGAAAGAAGTCTAGAGTTAAATATATTCAAATACCAGTACCCATAATTCTGTTCAGATAGTCCCCCTCAAGGAATCACCAGACTTACAGGTGAACTTCGAAAGAAGTCTAGAGTTAAATATATTCAAATACCAGTACCCATAATTCCGTTCAGATAGTCCCCTCAAGGAATCACCAAACTTACAGTTGCACGCATTGATGTACAACAACTCGGACTGTCTAAGCGCAGGCTCTCCGTTGACCTCCGTGTTGTCGGAAACCCAGTATAGCTGGAAGGAAAATTTTCTATTTCTTCAATATACTTTTTCGGCTGTGAGTCTCGATATCAAGACGGATAGTGTTCAGTCGACATGCCAATATCTTCTCGTTTTCATCCGTATCGAGTGTATGGTTCGCCCTACGCTTCATCGCATCAATGCTTTGAGCTGTCTGCTGCAAACGTAATTTGTGACAGATGTGAAACACCAATTCAAACAAGGACCAGTGCAGCCCGTCGTGGCTACAGCTGGGTTAGGTGTTTTAAGAGATGAACTATTTCTCAATTGTGCTCCTCAACCCAACAAGTTGATCTACTACCACACGATGCAAAAGATAAGTGAAACAACGTGAACAAAACGGCTGTCTGTGAAGAAGGAAGTAAACAGTGCTGGCAAGGTCTTTTTTGCAGGCCCTAATAAAAGAGATGACTTTTTTTAACGAGCGGTATACATGAAGAGGAAAGGCGCAGCGGAAACGATGTCACCGGCCGCTGCTTCACCAAGTATAAACTATGCAGCTGTCCATAAGTCACTTCTGGGTGTTATTTATTTTCATCTAACGGTACCTTAGCGGGTTGAGGCCTCTCGAGCGTGATGGTTAGAAGCATTTGTTGAACTGACTCATTGTGAAAACCAGAAACTTCTTCAGTGTACACATCGTTTCTCAAGTGTCCGCATTCAATACACTGTTTGTGTCAAACCGGTATGCACAGCGACTTGGAGAGACAAATCATACCTGTGCAAAAAAAACACAGCTGATGCGCACTGTCGTTATAACTTCAATCATGTAGTACGGAGCGCTGAAGGCATTAATACACCTTAAAAAGACAACCAAGTCAAACAAACTCAGGTGTTTGCACTGAGTCATTCTCACCGAGGATGATCAGATCTTGATGCCGTTTTTGATATCTGAACGAACCGACCAAATCCCGATTGAACAAAACACGCGGAACAGAATCGGGCACTTCTTCCGCAACACCAGCAAACGGATGCACCTGCAACGACGGCAGTTAATATCCAAGAAAACATGTTAAACTACAAGTCAGTTGAACTCAAACAAATGGTTTGTTAACAAAGCCCCTTGAAAGTGACATATTTTAATGTCTGTCGGAGTGTCGAGAGTGACATTAGAATGATATAAACAAGGTAACGATTATAAAGTAAACAAGGGACGCGAGTGCTTCGATAAAATGTCGGCGGTGGTTCAGCAAACAGACCAGGAATTTCTGAATTATCGATACATCTTAAATTGAAACAGTATATCAAAAGAACACGAACCTATGGTTTTCAAAGACAGGTTTTCCGGATCTTGTTTCAACACGATACAATGGAACAAACTGGGTCCGTACGTCTCGAGCGAAACTGAGAAGTCGATGGAACACCAACGGAAAGTCTCCTCATACAGCAGCTTGTGACATTCACTTACCCATTCTTTAAAACAGTTTTCGTTTCAATTTGAAACCGATCGAATGTAATCTCGCGAACTGATGTCACCGTCGCACCACTCGCAGTGGGTGCAGAATCTCACCAGCGTTCCACTTTGACACGGTGGTCAAACATGAGCACTGCAATGATTCGTAGGGGCATGCTGATTAAGATTTCTGTCCCACCAGACGCAATCATGTCAAACAAGCCGAAGGGGGGCAGTGGGACGACAAGCTGTCGCACGTAGCACTACGGACCGCGTGTGAGAGCCTAGGTAGTGAAACACAATCCTACAAGCATATATTTATGATTACGTTAAGGCTGTCTTCCGAATAAGGAAGAGTGGGACTGCAAAAGGTATCCATAAAAGACAATTCCGATCATACAAAAGGCAGACGATGGGCGCCAGCACATTATTTACTGTGGCCAAAAAAACCTTCGACATCAATCAAAAATCTGATGTAATTCTGGATACAGCTACCGCACCCTGAAGATGACAGTCTCCCATTGTCAAGTAAATCAAATTGTTAGATCATTTGCTCCAGTCCTGTTGACGTTGGACTTCCTGACCTGGCAGATCAGTCTCCACAGTCAATCCTTGAAGTAATGCGTTGCTTTTGTAGCAACATCACGCAGAGTGTATTAGACATTCTGGATGGACAGACGTTATCCCAAGCGCTTATGAACCGAACCATTACTGGTCGCCGACGCCTAAAAGACTACAAACTTCGTGCTTCGCCTTGCTGCTGTGTGAATTAGGTGGCTTTTGAACTCAAGGCTTCGGGTGATGCTCCTCAATCCAACCTTTCTTCTAGCCTAGCTAACCGAGAAATATACTGCTTCCATAATTATAAGACCCATTTTAACTACGAACTGTCTCGTGTTTATATCGCAGCTCTTTGCCCGAGGTATCGGTTACCGTTTTTGTTCCAATGTGACAAACACCAGTGATATTGTTGTGACCGCAAAAGACGCTTGGCGTGCGAAATTGTTCATGGCATGAAATCCCGTACATATTATGTTAAAACACAGGACCAAGAACGCGTACTCATTTGCATGGCTCACGTGTATTCGCACACACTGGGCAGCAGTACAGTTATTCCCCTTGGTGGCACATCCCTCATAGTGCCTACACACTATTCTGATAGTTGCATCTGATGCTTCGTTTTCCTGGCGTTGAGAACTACCCATTAGTTCCCGAATGTACGAACCATACTGCTAACAAACGAAAGTGCCTGTTATACAGCAATCTCCTTGCCTGACAGACACAAACCCATAATTGCTCTTGAAGACGATCTAAGCTTGTTGCCTTCAATATTGGGACATTTACGCAGATAAGTCAACGGACAGCTTTTGCACGTACATCGAGTCTCTATGCGATCACTCAGACTTCTTGACACATCGGAATATTCACTTCGAGCTTCGGAAACGACCACGACGGAATCGCGAGGCCAAACTGGCACAACGCATTATCGAGGTGGAACTCTCGGAAGCTTTTCCATCTCATCCGAGTTACGGGTAGCGGGAGGTAGTCCGCAAAGTCAGTGATGAGCCTATTCTTAACCCGCAGTGAGGCTTAGGATGCTGGGTTGAACAATTCTAACAACAGTTCAACTGATCACCAGTGCTGATAACTACGCACTAGGGCGAAACCTGTGCTTACCGGTCGACTGACGTTTCTCCGTTCACAAAAACAGGAATCTAAGGTGAGGTCAAGTTACTGAAACACCACGAGGCGTCCAGCCCAGACAAACT
This sequence comes from Paragonimus skrjabini miyazakii, assembly GCA_014338405.1. NCBI lineage: Eukaryota > Metazoa > Platyhelminthes > Trematoda > Plagiorchiida > Troglotrematidae > Paragonimus > Paragonimus skrjabini miyazakii. The sequence continues at coordinate 17,835 of JTDE01020795.1, read as the reverse complement.
CCCTGTTGCATTTTTTTTTAGATGAGAACTAAATCGTAAACAAAGAACTGACTGCTCTACTCCCGAAGCTGGTGGACAGCATACGACTCAAGTTCGGAGTACGAAAGCACACAATGAAGCTTGTTTCAGCAAAGCGTACCCAGCTTAACAGTTCGGGTCCAGAGGACAATGAACATCTTTAGTTAAAGACGTTTTCTGATGCAGTGGAGAATAGAAACCGATGACTCGTGTGGCGGGTCTCTGTGTGCAGCGGCGTAATTTTTTCCGAATCTTCCTCCTTATTTACTCTGCACAATCTTTTTTCTCGAATGTGGTACATTGTACACTCCATATTTACATATATGTATGACGAGCAAGCTGTACACAAGAAGGCAGATGAGGAAGCTCAACGAACACTGGGAACGTATCATGGTAACCATGAAAGCTTTCCATGGAGAAGTAAGTCCTAAGAGAGCTGTGCAGCTGCAATGAAACTGCAAGATTGTCACATCAGTGAACCAAATAAATAAGCGTCCGTCACTTCTGGCTTCGAAAGTAAAAATGACTGTCGAAATCTAGAGAAAAAGTCAACCAAAATCGTGTGCAAATACCATAAATGTCACGTCATCGAACGATCGAGACATGAAGCGAGCCTTCCTATTTGGGAACAATACATCGTTATTTTTCATCACTCACAGCTGTGTTGGCAGTCGGGTAGCATCATACTGTCAACGCGTAATACACGCGTTTTCTACGCTATCCGGTGCCATTTGCGGCGTCAAAAACACGTTGTCAAAAGAAGGGTGTATAATGCTTGTTGCTCTACGGTTCAGATACGTGGTCTAATGGTAATGAAGACGTTACCAAACCAATTACAGTCAGCCAACCTTGTTGCCACCAGTTAACCGACATCAAGTGAGTAACGAGACAGTTTGCCGATGCCTATCTTCGGAAACTCAGGATACGCGGTCAACTGATCCCAGTATACCAGCTGGAATTTCCTGACGTTGAGAATTATTAACTGAGGTCTTCAACAACCGGGCAACGCCACGAGAGAGTCACATCCTGACAGTTTCGCTAAATACGGTTGACAGGTGTCACCTGCCCACTTTAGGTTTTTGTGATCACTGAAATCGGTGGTTAGAAGGAGTATCTGAAATGGCAGTGTAGCGCAATCAACGGCATATTTCCAGTACTCCGACATGATCCTATTTTAGCCGACTTTCTCTTGAAAGCCTATTTTCAGTAGGCAATGTTGAGGTGAACGGTGGCTCGGATCACAATGCAATCTTATCGGGTTATTATGAGCCACTGAAAGTAGCGCCTCAGAGCACCAACCGTATGTAAACAAAATAATCATTCCAATGAGCAGTAACACTTTGTGCGCCTTCTTCTTTAGAAGCACGATGCATCGCGCATACACCAGATCAGCCAAGTGAATATACATCAGTGACCCGGTACGCGAGGTGGCAAAAGACGAGGGAGTTGCACGATTAATGAAATACTAAGTGATGGAATATCAGTGATGAGTTCGGCGCACACATCATATTAATTCTTCACGGGTCACATATAGACTCAACGTTATCATGGGAAATAAACACACACAAGATCGTGGAATGCCGCTTCCCTGAATTCGTGGATGCATCAGACACTGACGATTCAGCGCTTTGAACAGTAGGTCAGTTAATCTGAACAACCCCAGTTAACAATAGATTGGTGTACTTGATTTGACATTCTCGACGGTCCTCCGCCGAGAACTGATACGAACTGAGAGCATATATTGCTGACATATAATAAGGCATTGTTGTGAGCCCCCCGATTAATAGATTAGACCGACAATGAAGTAAACAGTGCTCGACAGACCTCAAATTTAACGTCTTGAGATAAACAAAACGGAAGCCATAGTCTTGAAGAATAACGCGACGGATTCTGCTAAATTTTCCCAAGTCAAATGAAACGAGGAGTCCAAAAGATCGCTTTGCTCCGCCCGAAAACGCGAGTAACAAAGAGAAATTTAAGGTACGTATATGTGGCATGGTGCCTTACGAACATTCTCGGAACAGAAATTTGAAGGGCAGTTACCAAAAGCAGTAGTTGAGATCATCAAGCCACCAACAAGTGTGGCGGAACGGAGGACGAATGAGTAAAAAATAGTGGCGGTTACCTTTGGACAGTTTTAGGAATTTCTGTTCCTTCTGATTGAGTAAAATTGTTCCCCGAGAAAGAGGAGCTTTTGGATGAAAAAAACGGTGTACACTGACACGCTTCAACTGTTCTCACAGGTATTGGATGAGTAGTTGGCTGACGATTCCAATGGCTGTAACTCATGTCAGGTAAGCTAACAGAAAGAGGTCCTACACATAGCAATCCCCTAGTTCTCCAAATTGGAGACTGTAATCGGGTTAGTCCATTGTTCAAGAAAGACACACTTGTTACGAGTTACCAACATTCGATCACTGTTTAACGGTACGTCTTTTGGTTGGGAACTCCAGTCGTTTCACTGATCGCTCAGGCAGTATTGAAGACAACATTAAACTATACCGTTTCGTCTTACTCCAACCAATTCACTTGATTTTAGATGGTCAGGAAGCAAACAATATGACGCCGATTGTTTGTAATCGGTTAAAGAGCTTTCAAGAATTGGATCACGTTTTTCCATCTTCTTGGGCTATTAAATTGGGGCTGTTGTTTTCCTTATGGTTGCATGACAATTAGGCGTTAACACCGGCCACTGATATACTGTTACTGACTATGGGTACTTTCGAAAAATTCGGAAAATAAATCGTTTCCTGATCGCACAGGAACGGATGACGAGACACGCATACTTCAACACTACGTCGTATGAAGAAAACAGTAGACTGGTAAGGATAAGCAGTAGTAAGGGGGCGACTTCATCTTAAGATATCATTCCTACCTGTTCAATGAGAGATATACAGTGTTAGAGACTTTGAGCAGCCAGAATGAAACCAAATAGCAGATGCAAAACCATGCTTTTAGCAGCAAACTCAGAAGATATTAGGAAATGTAGACGAGTAATCCATAACCAGGGTTTGTTTCATTACGTCAATGCACGCTGCAAACACAACACTGTAGAAAGCAAAAGATTTAATGTAAGGAGCGTTCATACCTCATCTACCTTACATGTCAGATAGTGTTCAAGTGTTCAGTTGCTTTGAAGTCAACGCGAAGATTGGGGGAACACAGGGCAATGAAGAAGAGCAGTGTTCGGCCACCACACATCAGAACCGGAGTTTTAAAATGCAAGGGATTTAACAAAACTGCCGGTATAAGATGGCAAGAGATGATTGACAATGAAGGAACACAAACTTGTCTTGTCTAGGATCTGAGTTCCTACACAATTCTCGTCAGAGCTAGTTTAGTCAATATCTGCAGTGATCTATAGATTTCACCGAGTCTGAGATAAAGGGAACAATAACTCGTTATTGACCACGAACATAAATCTTATTGATTAGAAAATGTTTCATTTGCCTTGTTTTAAAATTTTTCAAAAGCATGCGCTATGTTATGGGCTAGACTGACAGAAACGAATGGAACAAAAACTCAGGGAGAGGCTAATTGCAACAGAGTCACCCTAACGAGAAAGATTCAACAATACTCTGGGTATACGAGCGTCAGCAACAACAATACTTCACGTAATTTAATCTTTCCTGAACAGTTTTTTTAGATCGCAATTACTACGTTTTCGCAAATGGCCACTGACCTTTAGCTCGTAGCGGACGTCTAGCTCATGATCACCACGGCTTACTCTTAAAACAGCGTTTTCAACCATTTTCCTAATTTTCAATTAACATTCAATATCCGAGGTGACAGGGAACGAAAGTAAACATGAACCGCGTTCGCTTTGTCTCATCAGCTGATTGGTCAACACCAGTTTGAGCCTTCGTGGCGAATGCGACCACATATGCGCCAGTATGCTTCAGCTCGACAGACCTGTCTGAACCATACATTATTGGACGGCAACAGCAGGCTAAAGAGCGGTAGTCACGTAGTTCAAAACGGTTATTACGAACTAAACTAATAACAGAAAACCCAAAACATGACGGAGAGACCGGTAGTAGATAAGGTTCTCAGGTAGCCTCCAGTCTCCCAAAATATCATTAACCACACAGAACGAGTAGCACAGGATTTGCGAAACCCTCATCCAGATGGGTAATATGCTAGTTTTTTTTAATTTTTCATGTTCACACACCATAAATTGTATCCCTGTATGAACCATGTTGGTCACATGTGGAGAGATGTACAGCCCCGTCAGGTTGTTCAGACTTAGACAAGAACATTCCGAGCTACGGGGGTTAGACATCATAATTGTGTAATCGACTATCTGACACTGGGTAACAATAGGCAGCCTCACGAAATAATGTTCGGAGCGATATGGACGTTTTCGTATGCGGCTCACAGCCAGCTTTGTCAAAACAACCAGCTTACTTTGTGTTAGTTAGCAGAGCATCTATGCAATACAAAGGCAACAAGTTTTACTGAATTTTCACCCAATGGTTACACATTAGGCAAAACTCACTTCAAGTGATGTGCCCATAACGAACACGAGATCTGCATTCAATACATCAGTTTTGTATTTCCAAAAGCTGTCAGGCAAATTCTCACCGAAAAAAACAATATCCGGTTTGATCACGTTGTGACACTCAGGGCATTTGGCGACGACGCCACGGTCGATTGCAGCCTACCGGAGGAAACGTTCGATGTGAGCATAAAAGTTTGTTCGGGGAAAACGATGGAAATGAATGACATACAATTAAAAAAACATTCGAAACCTACAAAAGTTAACCTATGAGATGATTGACCACGGTAACAGCAAGAATGTGCGGTATACTAGGTTGAATGACACATTAATTGTCACATGGATAGAATACAGCTAACTTACATAAACATTTAAACGTGTACACTGACAGTCTATCCTATAGCGGTGACAGTACATATTTCCCATGTCCACTTTAGTTACAGTTTTAGATAGACCCATGGGTTTTTGCATGACATATGCAACTTAAAAGCAGGTAATAAAGGCAGATTAATTTAACAAAATGTCCAGGATATGGTGTAATGTTTAACAGTTAAACGAATGTACGACACATTTAATTTTAGAAGCTTGCAGTAACAGGAACTCATGTATGCCAAAGGGTCACCCCTATCGATCATCAGATTCTGGCAGCGCAATAAACAAATTTAGATGATGAGTTACACTAGTTCTCAATACGATTAAAACGTGAGATTCGATCTGGCCAGGATGCAAAATCAATCAACTCGCTAATATTTCTTTCAGTCAGCTATATATAAAGGAGACGTTTACCATTAACGCCGCTGCTGAAACCATGTAATATGACCCCAAATTTTCGAGGTGGGTAAAAGTGCATGGGAAGCAAGCCACAGGTGAGCACTGGTTAGATTTGACTGAATATACTGACAGGGGTATTGCCATTAAACAGTTTAGGAACAATGACACAGTGAAGGGTAGATTGAAATGCACATCAACCCGAGAAATGAATGTGGGGTAGAATCCGCAGATGTCTTACTTTTTTGCCAGCTCTAGTCGTTGACTCTCCAAGTGTATGAGAGAACCAGGATAATCGACGCTTACCACTATGAAACTGTCCATATGTGCATTCAGGCGCAAGCCGTACTCCCAGGCACGAGCAAGAAACACAGCCAATGTTTGCAAGTAGAGATCTTGACACAGGGTGATAACATCGAGTTGAGCTGCTGTACCTGAATGAACGCTGGTATCGTGTATACGTCCTTCAAGCGTCCGAACCCGAAGAATTTCCCAAACAGGTTGATGGTGAGGAGTACTCTGTGATGACTACTTAGAGATGTACTTCCACAAGATCAGCGAAGTACGTGGCCTCATCCAGCCAGGAGCCGTGGCTAAACTTCACTTTAATGATGAGTAAACCAACAGGCAACGTAACTCTCGTATTACTAACACTGCAACCACGAACGAAAAGCACTACGGTTTTAATACACAGTCGTGATCATAAAGTCAGGTCTAGTTGTGAAATCGAGGTTAGACATTCCGTAGATTCTAAAGTCAAATGAAGCACAAACACAAATGCTCCACGTTAGGTATGACACAGCGACCTTTCGGTTAACAAGCTGGAAAAGACGCTCACACTGCTCACACGTAAACACAACTAACTGGGTGGTGTGTGGATTGGTCACAAAGAACAATGTGGGAAAGTTTGCAACATTTCTGCCTGTGAGTGCATTGTACAGTGCGACTTTCATTACACCATGACCGTGAGACTAGCTTCTGACGATCCCAGAAGCCCGAACATTGTCTACAGAAGTGTGAATTTGTGTCTCAAAGAACCACAGCACTCAAAGTTTTAGACCTAAGAGGACGCTCGTCAGACAGCGATGGTCCTCCTAAGTACCCATTGTTTTAAATTGCAAAAGAACAATTTATAGCATAGAAAAATCGCCGGGTAGGACAGATAAAAGTGATGTTACAATATGTGACTGGTTGATGAATGTCCTCACCTGACAGTAACGGTGTGTTTGATGATCACACGGTTGCACATGGAATCAATGGCTCCGAATTGATGAATACAAGGTATTGGAAGCACAAACAGTTAGTCGCATAGAGCATTCTAATGACATAACACCTTGGTGACTGGGGACACAAAATAAGTTGCCAATTCATTCGATCTCTGAAATATTCCAGTGCAGCAGAATGAATCAGTGCCGAGAGCAATGCAACTTGTAGATAATCGACAACGAAAAGGCCTGAAGCTTATCCTAGAAATTCCGGTTCAAGGTCGTTAAGTCGATTGTGGGACATATAAGAAACCATGGAGAAATGACAGCAGGTTTCCGTCTAGCGGACTGACTGTCAATACGGCTTGATACTTACCATGTCTGTTTTGAGCGATACAAATCATCAAGAATGCTTTCCAAACAGTTACACTGCATATTCTGCATTGAAGTTAGCCGAGTGTTGAGTACAGAAGAGCAAATTAACGAGCGTTATCAGTCTCAATGAGACTGTTGATTGGCTGAATCACTTTCTACCAACATACTCATATTGGAGTTCATTTTAACAGGCACGTACAAAAGATCATGCACGCAATCCGTTATTAATTTTGCACACGCAAATTTCGAGCGTATGTCTTACAAGCATCACTCAAAAGAGAAATCAACTCGGCTAATGTCCGGCAGGGATAAGTCATTTGTCCAGTTGAGAACAGGTACGTTCAGTAAGGCAATAAAAGCGACAGAAAAATTTCGCAGTCCCCTCACTTTGACGATTTTTGACGGGGCTTTCTTCCGGCATACGGTGCATGTGGCGGTGAGGAACGTTCCATGGGCCTCGATCAGTTTATTGGTCGGAAGGCCTGCAACTAGATGCACACAGGGAGACAAGTGGAAACCACATACAACTGACTGCACTGTTTTACCTCTGGATTAACTATCTAACAGATGTATTGCGGTGAAATGCACAAGACACAAAATGATATGTAATAAGAAGAAATGCCTTGTAGCAGTAAGGAAGGTAGTACACCATATCCTGGAGAGATAATCGGATAAGGGAGCCACCTGTTGATCAACATGAACAAACAGAAAAATGATTAGAAACCCCTCTGAAAATGGCGTGCAAAACACTGCAGAGATCAGTGTATCGAACAAGTAGCATGAACTTGGACAACTAAGCACATGACAGACGCATTAATCCTTTTCTGATCACCCTCCTAAAAAACAAAAGGAATACAAAGGAACACGTTTGGCGGCTAGTCAGATCCACATTCCACCCAGAAATGCAATCTAGCTATCTCGGTCTAAGTCTTAAAGAGAACTGTTGAATTCCATTCACAGGACTAAAAGTGAACAAGCTACTCAACGGTACCCAACAGGATGAGTATTGGGACAAACAAGCTACTCAACGGTACCTAACAGGATGCGTATTGTGTATCTAATCCTAAAGATCTATGCTCTGGATGCAAACCCTTAAGACAAACGATTTTAACCCAGGCGATCATGTAGCTAATTGAGTGATCATCGCTAAATTTACTGTTGTCGCACTCGTTGTCAGAGTGACGGGAAACAGGATTTACCTAATTCAAATAAATCACCCTAATTTGTATCTCCACCTGAAAACATCCTTATCAAAACCATTTCACTCTTCAATCTCATTACATTTTCTTTGTGCAATTTAGCCGTAATGGTCACACCAACTACACTGAGTCGCATAACAGCAACACCAACTGATGTCATCACACGACCACAGTAGATAGACGAAAGAAGT
>JTDE01020794.1:16191-60718 GCA_014338405.1 Paragonimus skrjabini miyazakii | reverse complement strand
AATATCTGAAGTAAAGTTCCTAGTCTCTATCAGTTTGTTCGTTTTACTTATAGCCCTGCCCTTGATTAAACACCCAGAGCGTGCACCCTCAACTGTCAATCTTTCGGAATAGGCGGAGAGCAACCAGCGACTGCTTTGGAGTAAATCGTTTGCCTTGATCAAATCATTATGGCGGCACCACACAAGGTGTCTGCACGGAAGTTCCCAATTTTGAAAAAATGAACACGAACATGACCCATTACCTTTTAGGCTAACTACGTGCTTATCAACGAAAGTAACCTCCCAGGTTCCACTTTTAAGACGCAAACGGACTTTTTCCAATTTGCCCCACCTACCTTGAGTGCATATTGGGTTAGGTGATCGAACGCACTGGTGCAACCCACAACACACCCCGAACGTTGACCCCTAACTAAAGGAATGGTAATCGTCCTCATGAATTTCATTTCTAGATACTCATTACGACGAAGTATTTCCTTCACGCAGTCAAACAGCTTAGACCTTGGCGACAGATTTCTCTTTATGTACCTATTAGCTGCCTCCACCCGATTATTCGTTCCATTCCCATAGTGCACAATGCCACGTCTTGCATACGTGACCCAGTGTTACCTTAAAGGCAGCAGACGAGTTTTTAGGTACTCACCAAGCTCCACGTTACGATTACTAATACTGCTAACAATGCCACTGAACTCTTATTCCGACCTGCAATACAGCAGGTCGCTCATTTCCTCGGCCAGGAAGTTCCTTTCCTCCGAAGAAATTCCCTTCAACTGCCTGCATCGGTCTACCATATTCTGTTTCATATGAAATGAACAGAATAAAATCTTAGCATTCGGAAAATACTCCCGTAAGCATTCCAGCTGTGCCGGATGCCTATCTACTACAATTGTCTGAACGTCCCTTGTTGGCATCAGCTGGTTAAAGCTGTCCAACATGACCTTGTAACAAAGCAAACTTTCGTTCGGGAAGAAACTATAGAAGGCGCTCCTATATTTACCATTGCAATCTGTAACAACAGCGTGCCATAAGTGATACGCACCGTTGTTGCATTCCGCCGTTGAATCCGCCATTATTACACTCCCGTAATGCACGTACAACTCCTGCAGTCTCTCCATCGTGAATGATAATACCAACACTCTACCTTCATCGTCCGTTTTCAAATACACCGTTCCGAACGGTTCCGACATCTTCCGTATGCTCTCCAGATCACAGTCTGGATGTTCCCTCAATCTCTTCCTCCGTCTTAACAACCTCACATCGCTACAATTAATTACTATATCGTATTCACGCCTGGCTTAATCGATTACTTTCTGCGTCTTATGGAAACTGTCTAAGAGCCCACACACAGCCTCCTCAGCAGTACTTTCCAGTTTACGATTGTCTGGATAAACACCCGGGTCGACGGACATTGTCTAGTGATTGCGAACAAGATAACTGTAGGAGACACGCAGACCTCCGTCGTTGTGCGAAACATGGATGACGGAGGGGCACTGAAAATCCTCAAACCTGCAGCAGCATATTATAAGGAACACACACGACAATCTCACCTGTGATTCACATCTTCAGTCCGTCTGCTCTTTCTTGCAAAGTGCACACAATAAAGGTAACACTGCTTGTACATCGCACATTCCGGATTTTTCTTCCAGAATTCCGGAAATACTACGAACGTGTAACACAATTCTTTCTAACATAACTTGTTCCTGTCTCCCTTTGAAACATTCGTAGCAGTTTATCGAATTCCACGAAGGCATCACAACGGAAACCCTCTCGAAAGTAGGCAGGGAATACTTCGCTGAGGTCCACGCGTTCGGACATATTGCGGCCTACGCACGTACACTCCAATTTATACCGCGCCCTAGCCAATAAAAAGCCAGCGCGTCCCACAGCAGCCTATGTACACTCTACAGCCGATAACCCACTCTCTCTATGCTGTTGAACTTCCGCAAATTACTTGCTTAAGTCCTCAGAAGATTGAAACAAAGAAGTCTCCAGAAAACAGAGTTCTGAGATCTTAGGGACTGCAACATGTCACAAAATTTTAGCGACTATAATACCACTCAAATATTTTTTCAATAAAAGATAACAGAGATATTTACGGTCTACCGATTACAGGCAGCCTCTTTGTTTGTTTTGAGCCGCCGCATTGAACTGTTTACGCTACCATGTTATTAGTTGGTGTTTGCTGACGGTTGAATTCCGTGTATAGAGTTCACTCGGTTGTAAGTTGTATAATTTGCTAACCGTTGCTCATTTATGTACAAAACCAGTTTTATTTGAGTAAACCTTCAACATTCCGTCTTATCCAGCCATGAATGAAGAGGTTTACAACCGCCCCGATAGACCGCGTATAGCCGTGAATCTTGACAGATTCTACACTATCCCAGATGAGGGTACGCATGTATATGCATCTAGCTGGTTGTGTATGTTTACGATAGTTCTTTCACTAAAGAACAAAGTAGAGGTACTGCGACAGCTTGTCGACTCAAAGAAGCCGATGTTGGCTATAGCTAGATGGTCGGGGTATATGTGCACATATACGCATGCGTATTTGAGAACATCCTGGTGTATGAGGTCATTTATGCCACTACGGGCACAAAATAAGTACGTATGGAGTATAATAATTAGCCAGTTCATTTCTATTACTCAAAATGTGCATCGCATTTCATTACATTCTAATAATCCCAGTATTTTAAGTGTATTTTTTCACAAACTACGCAGCTCTTTTATCACGTATCTTGATTACATTCCGTGTCATTATGGAGTGTCTTAGGGGTGGTTAGGAAGAGAACAACGAGTGAAACAGTAATCTATTTATAGCTGTCTTGAGCCAATGCACATGAGTCCCGAGTAAACACAATGAACGCTCCATGAACATCATCATGGGTCATGTACTGTAAGCCTATGCTCACATTGTGCTACATCCGTCACACCTTTTGCTCGGGTTCTTCTATACACGTTTGTACCGAAGATTTCAACGTCTCTGATTGATTAACATGGTCCCTTTGGGTACGCACACAGTGTCATGCTTTACAGCATATGGGAATTCCAATAAGGACCATGTACAATAATCCTACGCCAAAGAAGCCCAAGATCCTAGGTGTAGCCGAGACATGGCTAACGCCGGACATATCCGATCACGAGATAGGACGACCGGGAAGTATCAGAAGTTATAGTTTTTAAGGCAGTCATTATTAACCCATCACGACTTTCCCCTTCTATGTTGCCACCCACGTTTTCTATATTCTATGTCTTCGGACGATCATTGTTTTTTAAAGCCAAGACAATTGGTAAACATTGACATCTTCAGTGTTCGCACTCTCCGACAAATCGATTAGCAAATTGCTCTGGCAAGTCTGGAGTTTGATGCTTGCTATTTGTTGGAGACGAGAGTCTACGATTCTGGCACGATTATCCCCTTTATCCATATTACTTCAAGTTCTACTGCCTAGGCTTGTATTATTATTATTACTATTATTATTATTATTATTCTGACTTTTTTTTAACAACATCTAAGACCTTCTACGTCACTGTTGAGGTGGACGGCGACCTGAGCCACAGCAAATTCTGGTCAGGCTCATGGCTGTTATGGAGATGATGATATTGGTGGACCCAAGTTTCAGGTCATTCAGATAAGGCGTTCGCGGGATACGAAATCACCGAACCTTCGAAACCTTTTGAGATCTGTCAGATGAAATAATCCTCATCACCTTCAGTGTAACAAGTCACGGAGGGATATCCGTAGAAAACTCAGACGTAGGCTGATAGCTGATGACGAAGTCTAATTGGTTGAGCTGGTTCATCTTCAGCGGCAGCCTACGTCTTAGCTTCCTATGGATATCCCTCCTTGACTCATCCATATTAAGTCCAGGACTTTTCACCGCTAGATGGAATATGTTGAGGTCAATTTCGTTGGCTTCTTGTCTCAACCGCGTAGTCGTCACAAACATGGAGTGTAGTACTCAGGTCGGCTGATTTTGAAACGCTTACCAAAACTGAAATCCTCAGTTCCATTTTGGCTCTTAATCATTGGTCCAGGTGACCTCTTGTCGGCACTTTTCAAAGGCGGAGGCTTGGATTTCTTCTCACCAAATGTAAATAACTGATGGCTTCTCTCTTGATAATAGATTCTGTATTCAAGAAAGGAATCATGGGCTCTTGCGTTAACCAAAGCGGAGTTAGGTTGACCCTTGTCATAACTAAGGTTCTGACCTACGTTATAATTTATTGGTTTTGCGATCCAGCATTCGGACACCTGGGAAGAGTAGACGACTTTGGCTAGAACGAGGATGTAGACAGTATTTTCACTTCGTCCTGTCCTAGAAGTATGTCGTACGGGCCGGATTTCTAACAGTTGTTCTTCTTGATCACAAATGGCGTTAGACTCGGTCGTTCGATGTCCGTATTTTGAGTTGCTCAGACGCGGTGTGCTGAGCAAGTACATCAACATGCTGTTGATACCTTGTTCCCATACTTCATATATATGTGGGATTTGCTATGAACGGTGTAACATTTTCAACATCAAGAGCGGTTCTCTGTTTGACTTCGTCATAGAAGAAATAATAGCATTATCTGCAGCACTCACATTGTACAGACGTGCACCTCCTCCCAGAGGAAGGACTAACTAATTCCGATTACGCTGACAAAATGTGGTTTGACGCTTTTCAGGCAACACAGATAGTGTTCATCGCTGTCTTGGCCCCCTTAGAATACCTAAAAATGCACGTTGCAACCTCAGTATGTGAAGTGGTTCCGAAAGACTGTCGTGACTATGTAGATTTGTTTTTGGATAATGAAGTTATGGGGTTTTTGACCGTTTTTTGTACCGAGGAAATCGCATCATCCGCAGAGGTATGGGGAATAAATTCAAGGCTTCTATCTCCAACACTAGTGTAGTGTTTGTTAACTCAGGACGTCTGGTGCCACCTCTCTGAAGCTTAAGGTTAACGTGTATAAGACGACCGTGAGCATTGTGCTAATTTATGGCTGTAAAACTTGACCGCTTAGAATAGACTAGGCGAACTGTCTACAGGTATTTGATCATCGATGTCTGCATCTGATCAGTTGCATTGGATGGCACCATCGGGTAATCAACTAAGGAGCTAGGATGCGGGTCTTTGATACTCTCGTAAATTCGGTGGCTATAGATTTTAGGACAGATGGTGACTAATTCATTCATTCATAAAGACCACGAACCTTATCAAAGGATGCTGTGACTCAAAACGCCACTCAGCTCAACAGTGAAATAAGCCATTCCGGACAAAAAAATCTACAACAAAAGTAGGAAATGGCCAAAGTGAGATTTAGAAGAGGCACTGGGAATGCTATGGATTCAGGCCCATCATCGGCTCTAGCACATTGCTGCTCACACTCATGTTCACTATCACAAACAACAATACATCAGTGTTTCTCATTGGTGCTTGACTGGCATGTGAGTTTCCATGATTGCACCTGGGATGAGATACTACCAGGACTCCCAGACTTAGACAGGACAACGACTAGGGTTCTCAGCGGAAGCCTTTGGCTCAGAGGCCCGTACCGCAGGGCTGCGAGTGGGTGGCCGTGTACCAAAACTGATACTTTTGTCTGAAAACATTGCTAATCTTCTTCCAATTCTCAACCTGGAGGATCAGGGGACTGATTCGTCGGATCTCTATCTGTTGGCCTGCCCAGCATGAGTGACTGTCGGCATAATCGTCACATCATTCATTTTGACCTAATAAGTCATAGAAATGTGCAAGCCGTCACAACGCGTCAAGGTCAGTCCTCTGCTTTGTCGATAGGTTGTATGATCACGAGGGCGCTAATCAGGCAGGAGGCACTTACCCTCCTTACCTAGCTGAATAGTCACGACCCCCATCTATCGTAACCGTGTCGCTGTTTGACTACCCTACAGTTTCACTCAACTGTTGGTGCTTCCAGCAAACAGTGGCGGATGTAGCAAGTGCTCGATTGATGTGCGGAATATGTGATCCAGTCATCGCAGATTGTGCAGACTGATTAATCAGTCAGTTGGTCGGTTATCCTGATCATCCTGACATATGTGCTGGCGAACGACCGCCTTGCTCACGCGCTCAGTGCGCTTGATATAGACTAATTGGCGATTACTTGGGCTTGGAGGCCTCGGAGTTGCTCTTGTTTAGTTCAGTTGTCTGTGAACTAAACGATACGTTGCAGTGAGGACCACATGGAAGCTTTTTGCTGTTGACGGCTTACTTTCACATACGGCTGGTTTGTTTATTTGCAAAGTTTAGGTGTTACATATTCCTGTTTAAACTCAAGTCTGCTTAGTACTTAGATCCGGTCTCTTCCGTTCTTTTGTACCGTAAGTAGGTTTTTCTTTTCGCCATGTTTGCCTGTCCACTGTATATGTTTACGCACCGCGTGTGTAACAGTGGTGTTGATGATAGCTGTAATTTTATTACTTTCCTTTGATGTGACCCCGGTTATATTCGTTAAACACTGCTTGATTTCCAGTATTTGGATTTATTCCTCGATCCTAAGTGGCCGTATTTAACATCCGCCATCATACTGTCAAATTTATTATCCTGTTGACTACTCTTTTATTGTTTCGTTTATTTATTATTTCGTTCAGTTGTTTATCGGGCTCACCCAGTTTTGTGGGTAGTGTAATGGAGAACGGTGACATGATTTCCACTTTTGCTGCGTTGGACTTTGATCCCAACTTATATGCTTCAAGTGCTGTTGGTGCAAACAAGGCTGCAGAAGTTTTACGCTCAGTAAATGATGTAATCAGAAGGTTTGTGGTTACCTTGTGTTACACTTTTGTTATTTGTTTTTCACAATGTATGGTTCACATAGATCACAGTCGTTCTTGTTCGGTGTGTAAAAAAGTCCTGCTGTGCTGGACATAGGTCTTGGGTAATGCTTTCAACTGTCAAACTAAAATGCTTAACTTCGTGCCAACTTGAAACTGATTCCTTTTTTACTTGCCATCTTAAGCTATATGGAGTTTATGTTTAATATGTCCAGTATGAAAGTGACGTGACAATCAGCCACTAACTGTCACCTGTGAATACGTTAACAACTGCAATCTAAGTCGTGATTTATCCGCTTGAAACGTATTGATGATACTCTAATTTCCGTTCGGCATGATTTCCACTCATACTCGACCAGTGAAACAAACTTATCTTAGACATGACTGTGCGCTCAGCGTTGAAGACCATATACCCCATGTAATTTGTTCAGTTACTCTCCGAATTTTCTTGCTGTGTTTCGTGAATGTGTTTCGTGAACGGCGTACCTTCAAGAGAGAAGTTGGGCTTCGCTAATATCAATTGCCAGTTATGTCTCAAACAGAGTGCATTGTTTATCGAACTGTGGTGGAGTGTTCATCATGTCGCCGTTCCATGCGATTGGTCGGCATTTACTGGACGCGCGGTTCAAGTTTTTTTTTTGAACGGGATAGCAGTGTTGTTTCCAGAGCCATCTCTTACGTGATGAAAAGGCTCGGCTCGAATAATTTTGTCCTAAAAGTGTCAAGTCAAAGCTTTCACTCTCCATCAAGTTGTAACGTTATGCACTGTTGTGAACGCCTCCCAATCTCGCTTCGGCTAAAGGACAGACTGTTTATGTAACTTCATGGCGCTGTATTTCATGCAGCAGACAGGTTTTTAGCATGTTCACCGTTGACATTAAACTCGCAATCGCTTTGGTGTTCTTCCCACGTCTCTCTTCTGGTCACCTTTCAACCAGGTGTGCAGGCAAGTTGCGGTAAGGTTTTGACATCGTATGATACGTTAGATTGACGAACTGTACGGCTTTTGTGGTGTACAGGTGCGGCATCGTGTGTCTGCAAAATGTATCTACGCGTTTCTGTTGGCGCAGGTAAAAAGTGAGCTTGTGGTATATTTCTGTGGGCCTCATCTTTACCGGTCTGCTTTTCTATTCATTCGGTTGGTTTTCCATACAGAGATTATTGGGCAGTACTTACCCTTCCTGTCCTGCATGTTTGCTTGTGAACCATAGTGTGCGAATTCCCTTAATCGTTGGTATAGTCACCACTCTTACTGAGTCGAACTACTGATTTATTTGTGCACACAGACTGACTACACTGATGAATTGATCGAGCACCGGTTGTCCGTCGCTGGTAGCGAAACCATACATCAGAGTCCTTCTTGCAGTTCAAACCCATAGAGCCTTTGAAACTGGGTTATTTTGGCTCTCAATAATGTCTTTATTTTACAAGTCATATCATTAAAGATTTGCAGACTTCCGCCGTTTCTCTCAATCTACTATTGTCTGTTGCTTCCGATGCTCTTCTGTTTCCACGTTTGACAGTACTGTTCTTCATTCACCGAAATGACAATTTTCCTGGTCATTTTTTCAGTGTATAGAATTTTCTAAATTGAATTTATCACTATTGCAGTTCAAAACACCCATAACTTGCTTGGTATTTTCCATAATCGCTGGTTGCACTCTGAATTCAGCCCACTGAATTGGGTCCACTGTTGTGATCGCGCGACTTGGGCATTCAGGGGGAAACATTTCAGGCCAGACTATGACCCCAAACGCTGACTTCGCAAACACACTTGAAAAACTGCACTCCGTCTTACACATAAACTAACCTTGTAAGTTGTTTTAACTGTTTTCGTTTTGCACAATATGTACTCATCGTTAGGTAGAATCTGCTTGTCTCGGAAACAAACCGACCGAACGCATTGTCCCAACACGACGCTTCCACTACACACCACTGATACTTCAAAAACATTGGCGATCAACGCAGACACTCAAAACACTACTCGCGTTAACTAATTCAATTTAGTAGTGAAATAGGAAAACTCTCCTTTTGGTTGTATTGTGTATTTATCTTCCCAAAATAGGCACAATCTGACCGTCACCACAGATGACATCTTGACAAGCTCCATCCAGGCTTTGGCCGTTTTACGCAGTCTCCCACCAAAACGTTGTGCAGCCTTATTGATAAACGTAGCCATTCCCTTCAGTATCGCGTCTTGTCAACGTTTACGTTGAACACTTTGCTAGTTCGTCTTGTGGGACTCTCGATTACTTCGTCAACATAGGGTTACTGTTCTAAGCCGTCTTCAAGGTTTATTTGTATTTCTGGAGGTTAGGTAAGAATTCTTGTTTTCACTTTACCACCAAGATAGTTTCGGAAATTTTAAGGTTTGGTGCGGTAACTACGTTGACCAGTGACTGGGACGAATTTCGTGATTCGCTTCGAACTGTTCTACAGTTCTCAAACGCTGAGGCTTGGCATTATCATTCCGTTGGGGCCGGTAACTGCAGCCAGCGATCCAATGGAACAGTGGAGATTCTGGTTTGCAACGCTTCTCTCTACCAGTAACTAATTTCCTGAGAGCGTGTAAAGTGTTTCCTCCTGGTAAAAGGCATTTCGGTCTCGTGGAACCCGATTAATGTGTTACGAAGTTAATAGGATACCTTTACTTCTCAACGGCCGTCGAAACAGGTATGCGGTCATGGTTAAGGTTGGGATGTCAACATTACTGTTTGTAGTAGTGGTTCTTCTGTCTGCTGGTAATCAAAAACCTTAAATCGTCAGACGACCGTAGCGTTCAGTTTGTGGTAGCAGTCACACAATTATCGTACAGTGATGATCGATCACACGCCCAGATAGACACTAGCACCATATACACTCCATGCGAACCAAGAAATATAGTATTAAACATACAAGCAGGTGTTTCGTCATCCAGTGTTTGCTACTGTACAACGATATGATTATATGCTGTCTGGGATACTACTTGGCTATCCAATTCTAGACATGTGTCAACTAGTGTTGTTTCGAGTCAGACTACTCTGGAAATGCAAAAGAACCTAATAACGATTGTCATATTTTGCACCTAAAACTTGGTTCGCATGTAAAATATGAAAGCGAAAATGAGATTTTACAGACTCCAATTCAACCAGTTCTTGGTTTTAAGGAACATAAAAGATTGATGAAGCATGATCTACTCATTTCTGTTTCCCAACCAACTGGCCTTTAGTTTATAGTGCAGTTGTGCCGCTGGATTTCCTCATTGTAAGCAGCCAGATACCAAAACAAAATATCCGAAATACTTCACACGTTTCAGAGCTCCCTTCACAGTGGTTACAGTTGACGTCTCCTGTCTACGTATGTGTGCACTGGTATCAATGTATAGACAAGCTAGACTTGAAGTAACATGACTGCGGTGTTACCTGTTCCTTAGGAGACTGAACTCGTTGTGCCACTCAAAAATCTTTTGATGTAAGCATTTGGGTGGTTTTTTCTCTAAAGGAAACATTTCGTACAAAAAGTTGCGTACCTCTTCAGACTGTTTCTTCTTGGGACTAGGGTAGAACACCACATTGAACTATTTATCTTCGGTGATGTTCGTTGACATTATTGCCAGTTCACCACCTATTCACCGCACGTAGAATCTGTTGGCAAAGGTGATTATTTGTTCTTTGCCTTCTGAACTCGGCGTCCTCCATCACATTATTGCGAAGTAAACCTTTTTCAGCAACTTAAATAACCTTACTGTATTTACGATTACGCCACGCAGTATCTCGTGATCCGACCTAGCATTGGCTGATGAATTTAAGTTAAACGCTGATTGCTCTTGAGGCTTCTAAATCTCTGTTGTTAGAATGCCGTCGGACCGTACGTACAAAACCTTAAGACGGCCTTACCTTATGCAGCATTAGTCCGGAGGTAAGTGAATTCGTTGTTATATTCTCTTGGAATAGCCGGTCCTCCCTATCCACTGGAAGTGGACTTTTGCCCTTGTGTTTTCAGTAGGCTTTTCTGGCCGTTTGAGCCGTTCGTATACGACGTTTTTGTCCGTTTTCAACGGCTTTTGGATCCATATTGTAAACATCACATCCCACTAACTTCCTGAAAGTAATTCCTTCTAACAGTGGTGAATGACTACTGATGGCTAAGTTGTCCTTACAATCCTAGCGATACTGCTACCAAACGTAGGCCTGTGAATGCGCGTATTTAGTCACCTGATCACTGTGCATTAAAGTTACCACACTAGTGGGATTACGCAGTAGATACTATATGGGCTTGACGCTCCATCCACAGTTACGTGCGAATAATTTCCTGTGTGGATTTTTGGGCTTTATGTTTAACAGTTGTTTCACCACCGTGTTTGACACTTTCACATAATTTTGCATTCGCATGGATGCTGGGTGCTTTGAGACCCGAATGTGCGTCATCATTTTGGTTGCCGGACCGCATTGCTAGCGGTTTAAGAGTGAAGTAATTTTCATGGGGTTAGGCTCTATATAACTAGTACTTCATTCTTCCTCCACGTCATTCCATGAAGATGTGAACTGACCGATTTGGTGAGGGGGAATTTTAACTGAACACCTTGCGATTACTCAGCCATTCCCTCGCAAAACTATGGATATGAATTGGAACATTGTCCTGCTGAAGCCACACACCTAATTTCCCATGTGAAGAAATGAAGGGCAGCAAAATGCGTTATAGTGCATGATTGTGGTAGTGAATGTCTCGACTGCTGTCTGGTGTGGTGGGTACACTTGCATCGATGGTTGAAAATCCAATGAGCTAGTGTTTATCGTTAATACGCTGACTATCACTTCTCCTCCTGCTCCTGACGACCATGCCTATGTTATCTACCTACACCAGACGTATCTGAATTGGTTTGTTCTTACCACTAGAGTAGACGAACTATTGGTTAGCTCAAAAAAAAGCGTGAATTTCAACCCCTAGTAATTGACGCTGCATCTGTCGCTCATACTTCCACCATGATGTATTGTTCAGCATCTGTTGCGCATTTCTTATAGAATTGTTTAGTTTTAGTATCGAGCTGAACTCCGAAACATTTTTCGTTGCGTTGCATATTACTCGTTGCTTGTCTTTTCTTGTTCTTCATTTCCTACGACTCGTCTGCACGATGTTTATTTGTCATATCGAGTAGCGCGTACCGAAATATTTAAGCCTCTGAGGCCTTTAGACAATTTCTGGGATGAATCTGCAGAACTACTAAAACCTTTCCCCCCTTTCAATCAGTCAGTTTAGTGGTTTGCTATGGACTGAGTAAATACATAGCGAAGTGCTGCCCGCATTGAATTTTGCCGCGTTAGAATTAGTTTATAATCAAACAAAACAACTTGACAATTGTAATTCATCGAGATGATAACGCACATCTGACTGTCAAAGTATTCGATATCTACGTGACCAGTTCTGTTCGGCCAGCGCATCGGCATGAGGATGGTCGACTTGTTTTTGCAGGACGTTTTGTGCACACTTCATTTCGTATAAAAACTGTTCATACAAAATTCAATCTTCAACTTTCTAATAGCATATATTCGTTTGTTGCGAATAGTGGGTTTTTTCTACTCTGTAACGGGAACAGTGATGTGGCCACACAATTTTGTCACAGGGTGTATTAGTACTAGTGCACCCATCCACACTATTGGTTGGAATCACGCTTGGGTGTGCCACTATATTGTAGGTAACCGTTAGATTTTTGTTTCATTCCTGCATATTTTTGTTGTCTCATTTATATCCATCATTTGGCTAGTCAATATGAGGATAGGGATTAACCGTAGGTATTTTTGTGACAACATTGGAATATGTATATGTAGATATTCTTGCAGTTATTATTCGAAGTGTTCCCAGAATGTATTTGTTGATTGAAACACCAATTCCGTGCGTGTGCCAAAGAGTTTGCCTTTCACTATAGACCCATTAACAGCTTTTCATTCCTATGCTTCTTTTTTCACACACTCATCGTTGTAAGGGCTCTAAACGTGATCTTTTTTCTACACAGGCTGGATGCGTCAGTCTTTCAACATGTTGCGAGTCACCATTCGGACCTTTTAAAGAAGGCCACTGATGTGGATAGTTTGCACCGCGTGTTAGAATCTACCGAGAGCAAGATTACCAATTTAT
Organism: Paragonimus skrjabini miyazakii; assembly: GCA_014338405.1. NCBI lineage: Eukaryota > Metazoa > Platyhelminthes > Trematoda > Plagiorchiida > Troglotrematidae > Paragonimus > Paragonimus skrjabini miyazakii. Next base: position 47,835 of record JTDE01020794.1, on the reverse strand, counting down.
CTCGTTCAATGGACCAATTGAAGCGAAAGATCATTGTGCCGTACAGTGCGTTGCAATCTCAGATTACGCAATTTCGTCATCTGCAAATCAGCTGTGAACTGCTGCGTAAAATTGCCCGGATTGTTGTTCTGGTGAAGCGTATACAATGTAGGCGGTTTTTTTTTAAACGTTCGCCCATTCAACTTTGACCTCTCTTCCCTAGCTCGCTCGATTGATTTATCGAAATCATCAGCCTATGTAAACGAGTTGGAATATTTATTTTCCACAATGGACTGGGAAGGTATTCACATACTGGAATCATACAAGCGCTTCACCGAGCAAAGCCGAGAAGACATGATTTCGCAAGCCTATAGTCTCATCAATGCTTCTTATGAATTGGCAGACCAAGTTCAACTTGGTTTGGGTCTGCAGGTTAGTTCGCTTAATTGCCCTGCTACTTTCACTGTAGTTGTTTGTTTCAGTTAAATTCACTGATTCTTGATTGAGCATCGTTCATACAAGAATATGGTTGCCTTATCCCTGATTACGCTCACTGATGATGCCAATTCGAATTCCGGCTAACTGGAGTGTACACTGGATTGTGGTGGGCATTTCAGAAAATGCTACTTCCGTCCGAGGAGCAGGCGACTGTCAAACGTGGCTTTGACATCAAAAAAGTGACTGCACTAGTAAACCTGAATAAGAGGGTTTTGTTACAGACAGCTTATCATCCAACAGTACCCGATGTTTTGAGGTGATGTTATCGTAGTTTTTGCCACCAAAAAAGTTCCATCATATGTATCCAGCACTGAGAACAAATACGACGAAACTGGGGAGGAAAAAAGCATAGATTAAATTTAAAAAAAACGGTGCACAGAAAGGAATAGCAGAAAAATTTAAGAGTTAACTAGGAGGTTGAAAAGACCTGAAACTGATGTTTGTGCACTTGAACTTTCGGCCGGTAGAAAGGCGTAGCGGCCTAAATACTAAGTAAGCTTAGTTTCAGCATAGTCCAACGCACTGTGCCAAAGTGTACAAGAACAAACGATTAATATTTGTCAGTTTGATCTGCTCACTGAGGAAAATGTCCATCTGAAAATCTATGCTGAATCTTCTGCAGTTTCCGATTAAATTTGCGCCTATGATCTTTTTCAGTCCGTTTTTGTTTTACTCTTTAAGATCAAGTATTGTTTAATTTGACAAATACTCCAATAAAAACCTACGTTTATTGACAGTAGCAGATTTATGAAAATGTGTATCGAAACATTGTTTGAGTAGGTTTGTGGTTTTCGAAATTACTTCAGCGTACGAACCGAGTAAGTCAGGAGACAGCACACGGGGTGTATGAGAGGCTACTTTGTCCTATGCTTGATATTCCAGTTTTGAATCCATGTTACACTAGAAGACGATTATTTGCATGAAATTTTTGGAAAATTTTTGGTGTGCCAGTATTTAGAATGATGATGACGATGGTTTTCATAAGTATCTACTTGAGCTTCCTCAACGTGAATCTGCTACATACTTATCATATCGAACATGCTTAGGATGTACTCTTTTTACTGTTCAACTTATTTGGCGCTAATTGCTCTAACGTTTCTAAGCCGATATCCTTTTTCAAGAACGATTGTGTATTTGTCTTTAGATTTTTCAACATGTGAACATGCTACCGGATGTCGTGTGTCATCTAGTAAAGCAATGGCAGACGGATTTTGATTCAGTCCTCAAGACTGCTCTTGATGTAGAGGCGCTTATACAGAAAGTTAGAAGCCGTCATCCGAATTCTGCCACAACTGGTCCGGGTAAGTAAACCGCTTTATTGTTGGCGTTAATGAAGATCGTGTTCCGCGTTTTCTGCTTGGTTATAATATCTGCAAGCCAATCAAACCGGTACACCTCGAACTTCATTCAATCTTTATTTGTAATTGTTTTATCATTTTAGTCATAACAGCAGCGTATGACTGAAAGTGTTGACTTATAACGAAAAAATGCCTTTTTGATGTCCAACAAATTTGGACTGAACAAAACCATCGGCTACGAGTAGCAACTGTCATTTTGATGTTGCGTATTCCATGTTGAGGTAAACCATATGCTGATTGAAGGCCGACAGTATTTGTCCCAATGATGGAGGTAATCACGACAAATGGAACGAATTTCTGATCGTTCAAACGCAAGAACAGTCGTTTCCTCCAGAACAGTAACATAGAGCGTGCTAGATTAGACTGGCTCGAATCTCTCAAAGCACATTACAATTGGTGTAGAGTTACTACTTCCCCGTTAAACAAGTTCTGATAACATGAGGGAGTTAGTCATTTTGCGAAAAGCTTTCCGTCTCCGATGATTTATTTGTAATGGCTAACCCACTCTGGATGCCGTACTAAACTTTGAGAGTGATCGTTGCGCAAACGGCCGTTGCTGCCATACTCAAAGCCGGTTAGGTTGTTATTTTGGAGAATTTTCAGTTCCTGTTCATAACTTTCATGGACTTCCCACACATCGTTATTTATTTCGTGGAAACAGCACGGTGCTGATCCTGGAGATTGTTACTGATAACTAAATCACAGCAGCTTTCAGGTCTAAAAATGGATCCTTTTATTGAAGATTTGTCCAGCTTTTCTCTTCAGCAGACCACCTCTGCTCTCTTGGGCTTATTGTTAACGAGTTCGGCTCTGAGGTCAGCTCTAGTCTGCTAGCACTCGGGCGAAAGTGTTTCCTTCTCAAGCATTAAGGGAAACGAACGTACGGTCATCTTTTTATCTTTCCTTCCAAATGGCATACGAAACGGACCTTCCGGTTCGTGCATCATTATTTTATAGAGATCTGCTTCACTTGATAACCATTTAGCGTCAGCGCGATTCCTGCTCGTTTACGCATACTGTATTCCCACTTGCACGTAATATGCCTAAATAAGGATCGTGACGACACTATGGTTTACACACAACGTGGTACACTCACGCTGCGTGTAGAACTAGAAATAGGAGGGATTGTTGCAGTTGTTTGGGTTTTTAAGGATCAAGTATTTAGTGCACTGAGTTGAAAAACTTTTAATTATCGAATTGTTTTGATGTGTTCAATAAGTCCGGCTTCTTGGCAAGACTTACACTGAGCGCTAAACATTCTACTTGGAGACAGCCGAACGATATGCTGATGCTGACGACCAGTCGTGGTTACTGGTTTAGCCCCCGCTTAGCACAGCTTCTGTGCAAGTTTGGACAGTCTGACTGTATCTAGTGTACATTCGGTTTAAAGGTCCATCTGTTATAAACGGGCTCTTTCTGATTGTTTTTTAGTCCGTTACCACTATTTTAAATCACGGTTGTTAATTAGGCGTAAACTTCATCACCGGCCGAGGGTTTTACTTCCACTTCGACACTTAGGCTGCTCTATCATTCATTCACCTGTTGCCTTTACTAAACGGGGCCAGGTAGGCTTGTTGAGCGCTAAATCCCATTGGCATGCATGTCCACATCTTGGCGGGCTCACCAATGTGTTGTGTTCGACATATACTTGGGCCGCTCTGCTCACGGCACAAGGTGAACACTGCCGATGTGTTTCTACCCCATTCTAGCCTACTATATAGCTAATGTTGACTGAAATTCTGAAGAGCGGCTAGCAAATGGTGGTTACGGACAGAAAAGCTGCGGTGATTCCGGTCTGATAATGGTGACTGTGGGCCCAAACATGAGCGGAAAAGTATAGCCTATGGTCACTTGCATGGCTGTATACGTCGGATAGTGTAAACCGAAAGTGTAAGTAATAGCAGAAAGTTACGTGGTCCAAGGAATCTTCGTTCTAAGTGACAAAATGCAACGAACCCATGCACACCTAGTCCATCGTATTTTTGCAAGTCGATGGCTATCCACTTCGAGTACGGGCCATTATATGATGGACACGGAAAAGTGAATTTCCTTTCCTTGTTAACAGTTATCTTCCCAGAATGTATTGAAACATTGGTCCTTTTTTTTCTCAGGCTGGAAAGCGATCGGTTTGTCTTGAGCTTTTAACAGCCAACCGCGTTATGATACTAATGGCCAACATTCGGCTGGTTGTAACGTGGTGCTGTGGCACCTATTTGAAAATTCCACACTGTTGATTATCATTCATTTTTCATATGACTGTTTAATGCACATTCCATGCAATGCATATTTGTGTGATTCTTTTATACAGCAGTTTTATTTAATGATACTCGGTCCATTAATAAAACATTGTCTTCAGTGTATTTATATTCCGTTCTGTATCAGGCCGGGCTTCCCTTACGGGGATAGGAGGTCAAGCCGCCGCTTTTCATGTTGCCTTATGGACTAGTTTGGATGGCACTGTAAGCAAGTTGGAGCATATTTCATCTCACTGTCGTCTTTTGGGATTGACATTGTTAAAGAAACGTGAGGCCTCGTCTTCCGTTTCCCTCGCGCCCATTTTCCGGTTGGATTCTGTGGAACCATGTCCGAGTTTAGCGGAGCTGCTCTTGCATGAAGTGGTTAGCGATTGGTATGGTGACGAAAAAGTGGCCTTACGAGCATCTGTCATTCTGTTGTTCGCCTCGGCCAATCTCAAGTCTTTAGGGCTTATTCAAGGTGAGTGAATTAATCCGCTTGGTTCAATAATTATTTGACATTCCTCTTTAGTTATGCTTATGTTGTTGTCGTTTGAAGCGCATCTTTTATTTTGTAGGTGTATAGTAGTATGCTTGTTATTTGATTTATCTAAATGTTGACTACTACTGCCTTCTGGGGTTTGTTGAGTCTGAACGTTGGTGGCATATTGAGTCATAGCCCTTACGTATTCCGCTCGAACTCAGTAGTGGTGCCACACACCTGTTTAATTGTTTGACATTGTTGTTGATTTTGCACGCCCTCGTGACTTTCATTATCTGCATGTAGCAATCAGTTGGCGTTTGGTAGTGTATTTACTGTTGTTGCGGAGGCGCCCCCATTGTTGCAGGCGGCCGATGTACTTCTATCCAATCATCGGTTTGCATTTGTTCGTCTTACCAGCCGTTGATGGTCTGGCCAAATGGGATCAGTAGGTTTCTCTATTCTGATTTGTTGACTGTCAGACTGGTCACATTCATAGTTCACGTGTCATATTCGTTTTGACGACATACTGAGCGACAGAAATGTAATGTACACCCTCACGACTCGTCTTCTGATTCCATATGGTTGGTAGGATTATAACAACTGTTAAACGGGATCATAGTCATGGACAGCAATACGTCAGTAGCTTATTTCGATGCATAACGGCTACATAGCCATGAAAAGAAGAACCAATTAGGAAGCAAAAGAAAGTTTAGAGGTACGACCCAACTACTAAAAAACCTAAACTTAAGCGCAAACATCCAAAATCATGACATCTGCATGTTGCAAACAAACAACAGCGCTGCGAGCGAAAGTAAGGCTTCAGTAACAATGCCGCTTCTTTGCGATTTTCACTGTTCCACGTCGTTAATTGCACTTGCTTCACGGACGACTCAACCGTCGCGTCGCTTGCACCAATTAGTCGCCATCTCAACTAACGTCTTCAGCCGCTGGCCCTGTAAACCACGAAGACCTCAGTCCGGGAACGAACTCGACCCACCGAACCATGGCTTTTCACTGCAGACATTCGTTGAATTTTTGAAACCCCACGCTCAAAACACCGGGAACCATCTGTTAGTTGCCGCTCAACGGCATTAATTACTCGCCATAACGTAGATAAACGTCTCATGTGAGGGCTTTGACGAAACAACCGTATTTCACTAATTTTAGTTGTTGATTCAGAAGAGACCAAATTATGAAAAGTTTGAACCTTATCTGGATCCAAACGAGCGACAGAGACAGGGTACCCAATCGTAGCAATCGAGCCACGAAGCCATGCCAGGACTCCCAGAGATCGTTGTGTTGTCGAGGATTCTGATTATTGAACACTACTCATAGTTAATCGCTGCCTTCATTCTGAGTTAAGCTATTTTGGCCGGCCAATTCCAAACAAAACACTATACTCTGTTTTCTGTCCCGTTACAACCCGTTGGTAATGTGTAACCTTCTTCGAATCGGGAGTTGAACCTCGATCATCAAGCTTACTGTCTGCTACTTCACAAACCTGAAAGTGAGTATAGCCGAATAGCCGTATCCGGATGTTCAACCACACTGGCTTGTGAATAATTCTCAAGTTGTCCGTTCGGTACAAAATAAAATAGTTACAGCACTGAACCCGTGGCCCGCTCGGGTTATAATTCATCAGTAGTATATACTCTTCCCCGAGCCGACAGTTAGACTCTGTTTCCTTTTTTTATGACGGTGTCTGATATGGTTTGGAATAAAAGTCGTTGGCGGCTGTGTTGCGATTTTGTGTCCATTAATACAACGCTTTTTCTTTCATCTCTACATCCTTCTCCTTTTTCTCTTACATCATCTACGGTTTATCCTCGTTTGCTGTGGCATGTGTGACACTTTCTGAGTAATAGTGTTAAATGAACGAGGTTGTATGGTAATGTCTGTTAGGCTGGAGAGTGTGCGATCATCCACACAACTAGCTGAAACACTGTTGGACATGTTAGTGAATTTCTGCAGCTTCGATGATTTTTCATTCATACATTTACACGTATCTGCTAACCTGCGGTTTTCTGAACTACCATCAAAATCAGCGGTAGCTGGAAACGTTGAACCCATGGATGCGGCTCAGAGTTAGTATGTATGTGTATACTCTGAATCGGTTTTGTGCGAATCTGTAGTGCGAAATAATCGTTTGTATGCTTGATATAAGCCGACTACTTCCACACAAAAATTATGGTAGGAATGTGGCTGAAAACGCACTCTTTTCTTTTGTTTCTTCTCTTTTAGTACTTAGGAAATATTTGTACATGTGATCTAGTTCCGTCGAAAGTGCCGTTATGGTAGCCAATTTAACCTGCAGAACTCGTAGTGAGAAGCAGATTCTTTGTAAGGCCGTAGGAATCACGAAAACTGATGCTGGCACCTTCTTGATCCATTTTGTGTCCGGACCTGACTCGCAGCGACATGAATACTAATACGTTGAACATCAACATGCTTTGTGTATTGTACTGGGATTGTTTAAAACAAGATAACACTTAGATCTGCATGTACCTGCACGACTGAGATGAGGTGGTTAATCTCACTTATGGAACGTGATTGTTAAGCGATGTAATCATTGAGTGTATTACTGGTAGACTTTGAACTCCATGTTTTGTGTTCGAACACTGGAGTTTGTTTTGTGGACAAACTAAGTTTTCAAGCTTTATGGTTTACTTGTTGGCGTGCAGTTTAAATCAGGTCTCACAAGGTATATCACAAGATTTACGGTTTTTTACGGGACCGTCAAGTGTTGCTCTGTTGAATTTCTAACGGTAGCTCCAATAGTTCGTTTCGATTCGATGCTTATTCTCTTCACATCTGTTCTTCCAGAACAAACGCATCCGAACGATATCCTACCAGAAGCTCATGCTGATATGATTGACTTCGAAACTCTTCGCGCTCATCTTTCAGAATTAGACGCACAGTTACGATCGAGCGAGGGTTTCATCGGATGGGCGATTGATCATCTGGCCAAAAAGCTCATGGATACTGCTGAGCGTTCTTCTCAGGTCAAAGAGGCCCTTGAGGGAGAGTATCCTAAATTGTTGAAGTTGGTGCTCGATTTGGATCGTCGGATTCGATTTGTTCAACCACCCTGTTCCGGAATCGATTCCAGTCTGGAAGACAAGCGCAATAGAATGGATGCGAATGTGCCGAGCTGCTTGATTCGAAGTATTAGTCCATTTGAGACGGCATATCTCTCTCGTAGTCTCTCACGCTTGTTCGATCAAGTGAGCATGGCTTTCTCCACCAGTAATAGCTCGGTGGGACTAGATTCGTCCGAAGTTGATGGCATTGTTCAGAATGCAGCCAGCGAGTTGGCCTACGCCACCGTGCAATACGATTTGTTGTGCAAGGTAGATTACGAATTACCTGTTTGAAATCGTTTTAATCATACATCGTTTTCCGAGATGGTCGCCATATGGCATTATTTAAACTCGCCTTGCGTAATTACGTCTTTATACCTTACTATTTCAACCGTTTGTTTTTGGAGTCATAACACAAGTTAACCTATACTATTTCACGATACTTTCGAGCCTGATTGTTTAAGTTGTATCAGAAGAGGCATTGTGATTTGTGGTTTACAGTTGTGTTCTGAAAGAGAATACGTTGGTTCGTGACTATCAATTTTTGATACGTAGATGCACCAATACGTTTCTCCGCTATCGTGGCGCTTGCTTCTTAGCTTTGCTCCCTGGCATCCACCCAGTTTTACTAATGTAAGTGTTCGCACACCTGTAAAGAAACTGATGGATTTTTAAAAATAAAATATAAGTTTAAATTCTGATCCGGAATAAGTACATGCTGACAATTCTTATGAGCACAGTTGAGTTTGCCAAATCACGTACGCGTTTCCTTGTGGATCAAAACGTATTCTTCACGATATCGCTATTGAAAAGAAGGTTCTTATAGACTACTTTCTATGGCACTTACACGATCAGTGTTTCCAAAGAAGATGGCTCCGTTTTTTAATGAGGGAATCAAGAATATTAGTAAGAGAGAAGGTTTCGTAGAAAATTGTTTTCAGAGTATGTTTTTGACATCCAATAAAACGGCTTATGCTCCAGTCTTGTTTTTGCGCGATAAGAAATACATTCCGTATTTCGTGCACATCGCCGTAGCGTACACAGTATTCGTGGGAGATCTGTTTGATTAGGATATTCTAAAATCATTGATGAGTTTTAGGAGATTTAGCTTATTTAGGCTGAGCGCAATTCACGTTCGATTACAGCTTTCGTATTTAGATTGACTTTTAGAGCTGCCCCTTTCGAATGGTGCTCGCAGAAAAATCTGTATGGATGCAAAAGCTACGATTTGATGGTTTATATTGGAAATTAGTTAACTACCTTCTTGTTCATACTGAAACATCATTGGCAGGCTTTATTCGGTTTAATGCGGCCAATCCATAATTGCAATTCTGTTTTGCTTCCACTATTTTGCTAACTTGTTGCTTGCGTGTTAAACGCGTACACAGCTTGCTTGAACAAACATGCCGCCGATTTCGTTATACTTCGAAATGCTTTTGGTTAACTTGGGTAACCATTTTTGGATGAGCCACAGATTGACTGCCACCAAACGCTTGATCGCCATTATTTAGGTGCTGCCTAGTCCACACTTGTGTAACTGAATTTTCAGGTCATATATCAACTTTTTGTTCAATCTTGAAAGCCATCTTTAAACTCCCTCATCTTATTGTCTTGTTTAGCGTTCGCAATCTTTGTACATCCCTGTGCTAACTGAAACACTTTGCGATTATCTGCCGTCACTGGTTGAATTGGCATCGTCCGCTTGATAGTTACCCACATAAGGATCACTCTAGTGTCTGTTGCATCCAAGTTACTCACTGGGCCCATATGAAGTCATACATGTAAAGAACAAGCAGGATTCCGGTCCGGTCGTGGATGCGTTGATCGCATTTCTACCCTGCGACGGATCTTGGAACATCGGCACTCTTATGGGCAGCTGACGGTCGTGGTCTTTATAGAGCTAAAGGCTGCTTTCGATTCAGTTGCTCGTAACCTTCTCTGGAACTGTCTTCTTCGCAGGGGAGTACCAGGGAAATACGTGAATCTATTGAGACCACTGTATGCTTACTCTGCAAGCAGGGTGAGAGTTTATGGGCAACTGTCTCGGGCGTTCATCAATTCTGGTGGTGTTCGTCAAATGTGTCCGATTTTCCCTCTCGTTCATTTTTGTCATGGAAGACATTCTAAAGAGTGCACTGGAGTTGTCCAGTGAGCTTGGTGTTGAGCTTCCTGGCGTTCGATTGACCGATCTGGAGTATGCTGACGACATTGTCTTATTTAGTCAATCTGCCGGAAATATGTTGACCATGCCGAATGAGGTGAATGACCGCGCTAGTTTTTCTGGAATGCGCTTCGCACCTTCAATGTGCAGTGTTGCTTCAAGATTGGGGCATTCCCACTCTCACTTTCTTCATTGCAGATGATCCATTTGAGACTGTGGACAGTTTCACATACTTGGGTAAAACTATCTTGTCAGCCTGTAGTATTGCCCATGAGATTTCAGCAAGGATAGCAAATGCACGAGTTATCTTTGCCAGCCTATCTTTGGCACCAAAAAGACGTTCGGTTGTCGTTGAAAGGAACGGTCTATAATGCTTGTCTACGTTCTGTTTTGATCTGTGGATGGGAAACGTGGCGTGTTCGCAAAGAAGATATCACTAGACTCGCTGTATTTGACCATCATTGTCTCCTTCACTTAGCCCACATTAAGTGGACTGATTGCGTGAGCAATGTGACCGTTCGCCGGCGTGTATTCCGGAACGCTCGGGATGCGCGATCAATTGGTCAACTAATCATGGTGTACAGCTTGCGATGGTTGGATCACGTACTCCGTATGCCATCTGATTGTTTGCCGTACCGGGCATTTTATACTGAGACCACCAACAGTTGAGTGAAACCGCGTTGTGGTCAAGCAACAACGTGGTCACGAAATATGAAGACTAACTGTTTCATTGAGTAAAGTGGGTAGGTGTTGTCTGCCTGGATGGGGTCCCCGTGATCAGTCAAATCGTTGGTGAGAAACGCTGTTCGCAATGACGATGTGCCACAGTCAATGACGTACCTGTATCCATACAATTTCTAATCCCTCCGTCTAGGCTTCTTTCATTATTATTGTTTTTATTACTAATGGTATTACGATCATTATTGTTACTCTAACCTTTTCAGTCTGATGTCTTTTTCTGGCATATTCCAAATCACTGTTGAGGCAAGCGGCGGTCCCAGCCACAGTCATTTCTGGGCACTCATGACTGCTATGATGGTGGTGATGATGAGTTACTCGGCTACACACCTTAAACTTGAAAGTTTTTCATGGTGCTGTGGTTTCTTTAGTCCACTGTTGGTCTTCTAAGGTATATACCTACGAATCGCCGTATGATTCTTGTGGTTAATTCACACTAATGCATTTCTGTTCCATGGATCTCCACCGTTCATAAAGTTCTGTCTTGTCAAGAATCTAAACCCGGAGTGTTAGTTTGTTTTTATCGCTTCGGTTGTTTGATCAATAGATTTCTGTACAACTTTATAAGCGGCTGTTCACGCAGTGTGACACTTTCTTTTTCCATGTTTTCACATTTATAGCTATTACTGCGAATTTGACTGTGTTATCCTCACCCTCCAGGCTCTTTTTCTGGTTTCATTTTTCTGACAGGTCTCACGAAATGTCAGCAAAACTGTGGCATTGTTCGCAACCAATGTGGAGAACCTGATTTCCGTTGGGCCGGGAGTAAACGAGGTTGTCGGTGCACAGACGGCCGGTCAACAAAACAACATTAGGCTGGTTAATCTGTTATGCGCTTTCGGTACGCAGTTAGGTTTAACGTGTTCACGGCGTCTGCGTAACCTACCTGTGCTGCACTCCATGGACCCTGGCCATAGTGATTCCCCATTCCAAGCCATTCAGGACACGTTAGAATCTCGTTTGAATGTTTTATGTTTAAACATTCTGCAACCGTTAATACAGTCGATTGGGGAGACCTTTGAAAACATCCTGGGTACGGTGCACGATGAAAACTTTGCCGATTCGGACGATCAAATGACAATCCGGCCGGACTCGCCACGCACCTGCTCGATATATATGGTGCGATTACAGGTGCGTTTTTCCCACCCTTCAACGTATTCAATTTTTTGTCTGATCACGGATGTTTTTTTTCCAGTTTCGATCGCAGTAACATCCGTTGCCAACTATGTGCCCATTCTGTAGTGGTTTCTGAAACCGCATTTTTCTTCTAGGCTTCTCGCTTGAGTGATTCAGAAGTACAATGGTCTTTGTACGACAATCGCCCTTCAAGTGATCTGCTTCTCACTCTGATTACTTTGGAAAGCAATTGTTTTGGTTACACAACATTTATTAGTGCTCATCCTCAATCCGATGTTCCATGCTCAGTTTTGTCGTTGTTTGGACTCATGAAGTAAATGTAACTTAAAAAAGACTGAAATCGTCGATCTGTGTGCTACGAACTGAAGCGCCTATCCACTAGAGCCATGCGGTAGGCACGACACAGTGATCATGTACTATTCCATGATGAACTGTTTATTCACAGTTAAAGGATGCGAACGACCTACCAATCATTTTAATTGTTTCGTCACGAGCTGTGCTTGCAAGATCTGTGGTCTTGTGAGTGAGACCTTAGGCTTACGGCATTAAGGTAGCTGATCTGAATATCGTTCGGGCTATTCCTACTTGATGAATCCAAACCAGGACAAGGCCGGTGGCAGGATGTCGACTTAATAATGAACCTCGTGAAACATTACGTCATCACCAATTGTTGTCCACGTAATCATCCAGCCAGATGGACCGTATTCATCCGCATTAACTAGATAAGAACTAATTCTACACTAACTCCTTCGAAAATATTTGACTTTGAAGGACCACGCTGCGGATTCCTGCGACGGTAGACATTTCAACTTGCTTTCTGCTGTCCAGCGCTTACTTTTCTCTAGCTTTGCTATTGTGTTTCACGTTAGTTCACATCGTCGGCGATTTAGTGAAATCAACACGTTTTTAAGCACAAATCAAACGTAATAACCACTTTTACAGTGAGCACCAACTAGAAACCGGTATATTTAGATCACGTCGGTAAGCCCACTTCGAACTCGTGTCCAGATACTTTCAAAGCTCCAACTCAGTCTAGGATTGAATCGAATAAAACGATTGGCCATACTCCGCGCATCCAGAGATCAGGTTGGATATGCTCAATGTGGTCTGTTGAAATTGCCGAATTGTTTTCACCTAATTCCGCTCAGCGTGATTACTAGTAGGACGAAAGACAATTTATAGCTTCATTGTTCGTTTACCTGTCTATGTACCAGAGGTTACGGTTACGTCATCTCACCGGGTGGCTGATAAGGTCCGCTCTGATTGGTTCACCGCATTGCCTATGATGTAGCCGTATAACACCAAACCAGCTGAAGATATTTGGTGTCGAAGGTGAAACTGAAAATTCTGTGCTCGGTCAGAAACGGAAGATCAGCGAAAGTTACAAGTAACCTCCGCAGAGCCGGGAAAACTCAGTTACCGAATTCCTTAAGGCGTAGACGCGTATGAAATCAGTAAGGCACAGGAGTTCTCTTTTGAAAGAAAATCTCACATCTGCATTGAACTGTAAACAATCATATAGAAGAACAGTAGCGGTTTTTTCCATAAAGGTTGTGGACCTCTCGTATTGCTTGGTTATATGCTTAAAGAAGTCAACCTTTGAGCCACACACCCTATCGGTACGTTATAACATCAAAGTAAAACGGCGTTGAAACACGGAAGTCGTCCACTTCCTGATGTGTCACACTATGTGGTTACTGCGTACGGGTAAAGTGGTGGTCCTCCTCACTGCGTCTACTGCCCTACTAGCATTCCAGTTCCCCAAAAGTGATCGGTGTAGGGTGGATTTGCATATAGCTGTATGTGCATGTTCACCTACCGAGCCTGGCATACTGTATTTGAAGTCGACTGCGGTTCTCATATATGACACCACATTTTAGTTGCGGGTCCAGTCGTGTCACATATAAACACTTATTTTCCCCGCAACGTTATCTGACAGTGCTGTAACTTGAATCCCGTTTGTCCACAATAATGATTACAAAGGTTGTGACAAAGATTATGTAAAAACTGTTGAAGAAAATACTAAACAACCAAAGCACTGTCGATAACTTAGGTACGTGCATACTGCCGCGTAAGATGGCGTGCCCAGTCAGGATGAGTAATCACAAGGTCTCAAAACGGGCAAGCATTCCACACTGAAATAGTCAAGATCCTACTGATTAAGAACTACTTGGTTTTCTTCAACGGTCTTAATTTGCGTGGACAACCTCACTCACTTTTGATCGCAGTTTTCTTATTCATAAAGACCCTTAATCTAGTTCATTTCAAAGCTGTGCTGTCAACTTTTGTCGACAATTCTACGATTAGGACTTCCCATCAATTTGATATCACAGAAACCACAAAGCATGTAAAGCAGTATTTCCACTGCACCTAAGTAGTGAGAGGCTTTGTTTGCATGGATTGAACATCACTTACATTTAACCGCTTCTTTCACACTCAGATCGACCTTCCAGTCAACCGTTTTCAGTAGAAGGTCTGGATTCAAGTTTAATTCTTGTTAGAACTCATCATTAGTATATATCCTTGCCATGACCGGGGTTTGAGCCCAACTCCTTTTGGCTTACCTGTAATCCTGGCAAATAATGTCCGATACAGTTAACGCGGTGTTGACATTCCAGTTATTTGGCTCAGCCGTCAAAGATGGCGTTCCATTAACGGACCGGTTAATGATCACGTAGTGAGGGCTTCCGAAACCAAGATTTAAGCGCTGATGTGAGTTTCGTTCGTTGATTCATCAAATTTTATGAAATATATATCTTTTCTTCTTTGAGGAAGCTTGACAGTGTAACAAATGGCCAGTTACAGACGATGGCATAATTTTGACTTCCTGACTAAGGTTTCTCGTTTATTTGTTGTTCATATCTTCGTATCCCATCGAGATTTCTCGCTTACGACTTGATTCGACATTCCTGCCTCTATTTTTAAATGGATATTTTTCAGCATTATATATCATTATAATGGTTCAAACGGTAATTCAAAGCCATCTACTCAGATCGGTGAACGTGGCGTGCAGAATCAGAGTTGCCAGCATGCATTCGGTCTGACTGATAGACGAACACGTGCACCAGTCTAAAAGAACAGTGTATGTGACCTGGTAGGAATGACTCTTCATTGTCAAATTATCATACTTTGCTACTTTTTCAACAGGATTTTATCGGGCGAATTCGAAAGCAACATCTTTGTGGACTTTCCCAGCTACCATCTTCTATTCCGGCTGGTTCATCAACATTATCTACTACGTGGGCCGCGAAACCCCCGAATTCATCCGCAACTCTCTCCACAACGATGGGCAGTTTTCCATGTGGTGAGGTGGCTCTTCAGTACGCTCTTCGACCCTTCCTCACACGCTGGATTGATGCGTTTCTGTACAATGTGAGCCTCGTGAGTCCGCTGAACGAACGTGGCCGTCTCCGACTGGCTGCTGACTGTGCAGAGTTCGAACTCGCTCTGGCTCCCCTTCTGGCATCAAAAGTAGGCTCGTCGTTGGCTATGTTAGCTCCGGAAGCCTATGCTAGGCTAAGAGCTTTTCGGCCAATCCTCCTGGCTGAGACCGAGCAGATTACCAATGTAGGTTAATGTGAAGGTTTAAACATTCGTTTAACCACTCCTTTTAATCACAGTAATTTACCCTAAAGCTAGCTTATATTGGATCGGGTGGTGCGTTTAGCGGAAGGTGTGCGTACTAGGTTCGATTAAGATCAAAACTGTTATTTAGTTCCTCTGTTGATCTCAGTGTTCTTTTCGACATCTGACCGTGAAGTCGATTCGTTAGGTGGGCATCAGCAACAAGCTTAAAGCTTATCTTCCCCGTGGAACTATCTAGGAATGTCGCCTTGGCATTTTATAGTAAAATCGCATTCATTAGTTGTATATTTCGCTAACTTGTCGATCCTGATATACTCAGCTCATCATCATCATCATCTTAGGTTCTCAGTTTATGCTAGCAGCGACTGCAACCAGCGATGTGGCTGATCTCCAGGTTTCTAATCTGGCAGCAACTGCTGCACAACTCACTCGAAGAAACTGTTGGGGTCTTTAAATTTCATAATTACGTCGTTGTTTTACCACCGCTTGGTTTCATTAAGTTGTTAGTGATCTCGGCAAATAATGTTTCAGACAACATACGGAGTACATTATTTGATCGGTTGTCTGTATCCTAGGTCCCTTTAAATACGCGCTGGCTAACAGCCGAGTTGTCCACCTAGGTTGAACTAATTCACGGAGACAACAATTGGCAAACATAGCTAGACCGTTAGTAAATTTGCTGTGAACAGTCAACGTTTCCTGACCATGCAGCAGAATGGATTGCACACAAGGATTACATGCCCTTCTTTTCTGTGGGAATCAGGCGTCTTTTCGACATCATAGATGGCATGGGTGGGCAAGCTGACGGGATGATGCTGCCCAAGTAAATGAAACGGTCCACAACCTCAAGCGGATTGACCACAGAAAGAACACGAGAGTGGAAATACCCAAGTCCTGATGTAGCACTTTGCAGTTCGAAGGTGCGAAGCGCATTTCTTACGGATTAGTCCAGTCATTCATATTGTTCAGTATGACGAGTTTGTTTTCAGCAGATGCAGCTAAGGAAGATAGTATCATCCTCCTATTCCCTACTAATCAACTTACTAGTACCGACAAATAGCTTTGCACCAAGATCGTTGGGTTCCGCGTGTGCTTTTTTTAAAACGTTGTCCATGACAAAGTTGAACAAGAGAAAAGTCAGACATAGCTGGCAAATATCACTAAAAACAATGAACATCTGGGACATTTGCTCATAAAACACCACTGCTTGCAATGTCTATGAACAGATGGGTGAGTGATGGGGACAGGTTTCCTTGTGTTTCTACGACTTCTTCACAAAGGAGACGTTTTCGGAAACTGTTACGGGCAACCGAAACAAAAACAGTCTTCTGGTTAGTTGCTCGTATGATTGCTGACTCTCAAGCTGCTGCCATGCGTCTTCGTCCCGGTTTGCAACCTTGCCTGTTCTCCACGTATTAGGCTTTCTATGGGTTTGGTGATCCGACACAGTGTATGAATAATGAGTCACTTGAACGCGATAGAGACAAGGCTAATCCTGTCGTCACGTAACTTTCGGGTCCCTATTTGGAAACGGGAATAACCTTTGATGTGCACCCGTCATGAGACGGTTCTTCAAATTCTCAAACCGTATGGAAAAACGTTGCCAATTCTGGTATTAACTTCCATCCGCTGTATTTAATTAGAGGCCTAGAGTCCTATTTTACTAATTCTGCTCCTGACAGAGGGCCAGTAACTGGCCATTCGGGTTCTGTGGAGACTATCTGTCAAGCCGGCGCAATTGGTTGGTGTTAAGTGAATTATCTTTTCCAAATATGGCTTTGTTGGCACCAACTCGATGGTCATTACAGTCATGAATTAGGAAGAATGCCGTTCCCGGACAGAGGCTTCTTCCATTTATTTGGATCATTTAACCAAGCGGTGCCCACGGTCTTTGAGAAAGCTTCTTGGCGGTCGTTGTCATATTCAAAGTCAGAAAGATTCGGGCGAGGATTGTTTATCAGGTTCATCGATGTGACAGAAATCCAGCTCTGTTGCAGCTGCATACATTTGGAATATACTGCTTTGCATCAAGCTTTCATTTTCGTCGCAGTTTATTTCCAGCGTTCGTTAGTTTCTTTTATATGAATTATCCGGGCAGTTTGCTTGTTAGTTTTGCCTGATAAGCACTGCGTACACATGATCGAATGACAGTTAACGGCTTTACATTTGAGAGCATGATCTCTGGGCAAATAACAAAACAGGCACGAAAGTTAACTTGATTCGTGTACAGATGGTTGTTCCAAAATGTACGAGTATTTGATACGGTGGTGCCGCCAGTAACTGGCCTCTGTGTTATTGTACTGAAACGCTACTCGAAACACGGAAACCGTTCACCGTTGACAATGCGTTGTGTTCGGACACCACATATGGTCCAGCAAGATGGCTAAGTTGGGCACACGACTCAGCTGTTAAAAGTTTAATGTCTGCTTGAGAAGTTCGTTAAGGGCCTCATCGGATACATTTTTGACGGCATCTGAACAGCTGGTATAATGAGCACACAACACTTCATCACTTGCGCTGTTAACCTCTGACTGGTGTAAGCATACTAACGCTCTGCTTTAGAATCCAACGCGATCCCCACCTTGGATGCAAGATTCAACTTCATTGTCATCCAAGACTTTGCGGGAGAAACGCTTGGATGAACGGTTCAAGTGACTAAGGGTGCTAGAATCGTCAGTTTTCATCTGAGAGACACAGTACACATCCAATTCGAGAGAGCACTATCCAGAAAAGATAGCTGACATACTTGCCACCAAGTGCGCACATTAAAAACGCCAATACTGACCAACTGTCGTGAATTTAGAAAATGCGAGAAAGGGTTGGAAGCAAAGCAGAGCAGGAAATTGGTAGTGGGGGAAATGTATAGCAAACATGTTTGCTTTCAGTGCCTCGTCATCAGGCTAAATACAACACATTTTTATATGGGTTTGCCGGAGGTAGATCTATGGGGTAAGGGATGGTAATCATTAATGTCAAGTTAGTCAGACTTATGAGGTTTAGTTGTGTAGCATTAATCACATGAATTGTAGACGTGTAAATCCCTATAAGTTGATGACGAAGAACTGAAAACAAGCTTGTTTGCTACGCCTTTCTTCTCCTGATTAAACCGGGCGTATTCATAGTACTTCAATAAATTGACAGTTGCTGAATACTTCAACCGTTAAATCCAAAACCTGACATTTCCCGAGATATGATTGACTTACGAGACCGGAAACCATTGACTTGAACCGTATCCAAATGGAAGTGAGTGGCACGCTTAGTTCGATGGCGCAATGAACGAGCCGTTGATTTCTGATTTTACTTACCATGACACGCAGTTAATGTATCCAAATTCACATCAAGGTATTCATAAGCACTCTTATTTAATAATGCGTCGGTGGTCACAGTTGGGATGATCGAAGTGCTTTGTCTGGGGGTACCTTTTCTGGCACCCAAACTATAAAAATACTGTCTAACCTTCAAGACAATGTCTCATTACCTAGGCAATTATACGCAGCCATTTGTGCGATATACAATCATGTAAGTGTAACTGCTTTTCGTTTGATCTGACTCGTTTTGCTGTTTTAACGTGGTGGTCAGGTTTGTGCACTGCATTGATCTGGAGAGTTTCGGTCTTACAATCTAAAGTCGAAAAGTAAGACGAGACTAATTATCTACTCGCACCAATTATTCATTCGTATTTCAGTGAGACTGTTTTGCTCTGATGAGTCTAAACACGGAAAAAACTGGTGAAATTGGGGTATCGATCTAGGAGTGAGCATCGTGAAACATAGCATTAAATTGACTACACTTCCAGTGTTAGTTTCAGATCGGAAGGATGTCTGGCTTTTCATCGGTAGGTATTTTTTAGTAATTTCTCACCTGAATGAACATCTAATGGACCAAGTGAACTAATCAACTTTTAAACCCTTTAGCGGATGTAGGGCTGCATTTAGTTGTCAGAGATTACACTAGCCATTGGGTTGTTTTAAACAGTCGATTTGAAAACCACATCTGCCCTGAGTCATTAACCGGTCAGCTTGCAAGATTGTTGTCGGGTAAAAATCCAGTTGTGGGTCCAACGTTTGCATTCTTCGACTGGAAATCATTACGATCGGAAAGTCTGGCCCGTTCGCGACGACGACGCCCGTACTCTCGATGTATTTACCTTCATTATCATTGCTGTTCGATTCAGATCATGGCGAGTGATGGTGCGATTCGCCAGTGCATGTTTCTGAAGCTTCCACCACACGATCGACTGATCCAATAACAGACTTGCGCAGACCGTGATATATTGCGTTTCTCAGGGAGTACACCGCGCCGACACCGTTTGACAATATAGCCAAGAAGTGATTTAACATTAACATCGTCAGTAGACTAACCGGCTCGTTACATAACGCTCTTCACATTCGAGACTGCGATCACTTATGTGTTGGAAGAGAAAAACCATCCCATACGGTCATGTATCGCGATCAGTAGCTTATCTGTATTCCTAAATGTCTGTAACTTCTTAGTGATTTCATCGTTAAAATGATGTCCTAGAATGACTTTCTTCAAGTTGGCGCTTTTCGACCATTTCTTCATTTGTATACATCAGACTGAGGTTCGAACTGGCAACCTTTGTGTTAGAAACGAACACCTTAATTCATTCTAGTCAATGCAATAATGTTTTTTTTGTTACGAGAAAGTTTCGCTCGTTGTTATATACCCAAGAGATGGTTCAATCTTAGTGCCACAGATACCATTATGCTTGTATGTGCATGCACAGAATTACTGGGTACCCTGTTCCAAACCATAACAACCAGAGTACCGTCTGCGCTTCCCATTTTCCGAGTTGTTTCCTTTCAACCAATCTTCGTAAAAACTTTTGCTTGTACATGTTTTGTCATGTAGGCCTTCATTTCTAGTTCGGATCAAATCTCCGATGCCAAGTTGGACATAGAAAACCTTCCACCAAGCCTGGTCTGTCAGCATCTTTTTAGTCGAGCGCCGGCGGAGATCCGACCGCCTCACAGTGTAGCCGGCTGGTCGACCACTCGCTACATTGCCTGGGCGTTAGCGCAGACTGAGGACATAGAGAGAATGGAGTTCTTGCGCAACGGCCTAACAGTCTACACACGTGAGGTACGTCAGAACATGTAAATATCTAAGGTGCCAGTCAAAAGTTATCAAAGCCGCCCACTGTTATTTATTGGTTTCGTCAGACTTACGTAGACAACCGTCAACTTATCCAGAAGCAACCTATGGCAGTTCTGTTGTATCTAGTATGTCCGATTCAGTGATATTAGGCCACTACTGAGTAGAGACTGGTAGTCTTGAATCACCACTTCCTCTGACACTGTTTGAGTAAACGCAAAACAATTCATGAGGTTCGGAAGTTGAATTAATAAAACGGTATTAGCAGCCCAGCGTTTAGCTTATCGACACGCTTCGAAAGGATTGGACTGATGTGATTGTTGTTGGCGCTAACCTTGTGTACGTCGGTAAATGTGTTTTTGTCCGAAATGGTTCGCTGGTGATCGTGCTGTCTACCAATCACGTAGACACTGCCTGCTGTTTGCTTTAGTTGCCCGACAAATGTATAACCCATCATCATGATAGACAACAATATATCAGTGGTTCACATGGATGCATAACTGCCACACAACCAAGAAGAAAAAACATATATAGGAAGAGAGAAGGGGATGGGAAACGGACCTAACTACTAAAAATAGCTACGTCTATATGCAGACATACATCAAGGCGCCTACACCTTGCAAAACAAGCAACCGAGCTGTAAGTGAAAGTAAGGCGTCATTAGCAAGACAGCTTCATTACGGCTTTCGCTGCCCCTCATCATTAAGTGCACTCACTTCATAGACAACTCGGTCAAACAACGACAACATTTAAGCCACTGAGCTCGGTTAGCCGCCATCCCACCTAACGTCTCAAGCCACCGACTCTGTGAGTCTTGAGGACCCTAGCCCAGCAGACGAACCCGATCTACAGTGACCAACCTTTTCGTGAACGAGTTTATTTGTCTACACCAGGTCACCATCCGTCCACTTTGCGCCAGTCGGCCGCAGCATCAGCAAAGTGTTCGGTGTTGGAAACCACTAGCTGACATCTTAAGTACATGACCTAGCACACCGCATGGCAGTCAAGGTCTTGTGATGTAAAATCTAAAGCCGTGGGTAATGATTCCATCATTTCCATATGAGAAAAACTTTCCTTCAAATACATCCATACCACATTCTAGTTATTCCAGACAGCTCGCGAGAATAGCAGAAGCATATCCAATATAATCTAATCGTCAAGTTTGCAGTATTTGCAACCCGTTGCGCCACCTTACAACCTTGGAGTTTATGTTAACTCTTGGTGCTCGATCGTCGTTGTGCTTGCCACCACGATTAATCAAATAGAAACGGACAGTCCACTAACGTGTACTTCCAAAAGATCTGTTATGTGTAATAGGTAGTTAAAATGTCGCATTAGAGTTAGACGCTGATAATTTCAACTATGAAACCGATTTCGTGTTCACTTGTACAGGTTCATATGCGACAACAACGAGAATATCCCCCGATTTATGTGCAATTGCGTGCGTTCCTTCAGCACTTCGAAGACAAAACACGGTCAATGGAATCGACCAAAGAACATAACTTTACGGGGGTCATACCCACGCAAGCCCCCATGGTACAATGTGCTTGAGAATATCTGAACCTACCAAATGAACTGTGATATTGTGTACTTTTTTAAATGTCGCAATTTAACGGCGGATAACTCGCTGAAATGCGGTCCGTCAATTGTTTCCGGAGTGAAACGATGGTCCAGGTGTAGCAAATCTTTCTTAAATTGATGTCTGAATTGTTTCATTGGACACACGAAATAAAAATGAAGTTAAAACACATTTTTTTATTGGGAGGAAAAAGCAGTTTTTACAGCTTTACAGGAAGAGTGTTTTTTGAATTATCTTCGAGATTTCTTGAAAGAGGGCTTTTTAGTCATTTTTGAAAAGCGACCCTGTTTACCATGTTGGGCTTTCTTTTTCTGTGCAGCGCGGTGCATCTTAGCACGTTGACGGCGTTGTTTTAGTATTTGCTCTGGCTTTCTCAGCTGGCCAAATGTGCGACTTCCCTTAGGCTGCCGGATTTTGCTGGCTTCAACCACATTTTGTGCTTTTTGCCGTTGATGGGCCGTGGCGCGATTATCTGCAGACGAACGAACGTGGGAAAATTATTGATTTCTGTTATATATATATATATATATATATATATATATATATATCGAGCTAAATATCACTAAATGAGTTATGTAAACGCCACTAAAAATTCTTCATATTTTCGATGAAACAAGGAAGTCCTGACTGGAATCTGTTGTAGATTTGCGATTAACGGAGGCGGGTCGAGCTGGTCATAAACGTCTGTTCTGAATTAGTATGACGCGTTGAACCTGCAAAATGAAAGACATTTGCTTTCCTAAAAATGAATTTGAGCGGTACAGTTCCACATCCGCCACTGACTTGATTCACCGGACAAACAGCCTTCAGAAAGGTGAGTAAAACAGAAGGAAACATTACACAGGAAACAATTATTCTCGTTAAATAATTCGTTCAGAAAGTATAGAAAAGAGGCGGGGTTTTTAAGATGCTATTGGCACACAATATTCTCACTTATTGTTTTTGTCATTCGGCTAACTGAATGAATTATATGGCGAAAGTAAACCAGGGAAAATGTAATGACTTACACCAAGGCTGTGTGCCCATCACAGTAAATTGTGGCTTAGGGTTTTGTGTTTTTTCGTTTGTTCGCTTAATTTGTTCCTTTGTTGAGCGGACTTTCTTTGAACATTTTCCCGGTTTATTAGTCCCGCTGGGTTCTTCATCGGGAAATTCCACCACACTGCCAAATCGAATGGAGAATGCACTCTGAGGGTCTGTGGAATTTTTCGGTTCATCAGGTTCATCGTCTGCATCCGTACGATCCATTTGATATCGTTTGAGCCATTGTTTATACCTGTTGTAAGAGAATGTGAGTAGCGTACATTACTGAAGATCTCAGTAACTTAAGAAAGCACACAATTTACTTTGGAGGGAAAAATAAATGCTTGTAGCGTTTATTCCTATAAAGAACAATTGTTTAGGTGTGAAATTGATAAATTGGAACGACTAACGATATTTACAAACCGTAAAACAGAATTGAAAATGTAGAGGATACCATATTATGTTGCACTTCCGCCATAACTTGTGTGACTCCAAGTTGACATGTACGTGATGTGTTCGAACCGATAACAAAATATGTTAAGATGTAGCTGTGAGCGCGTGCATAAATAAATATCAGAAAGAAATCAGCAGTTCCTCACTTGTCTGTTTTGTAAGAGGCTGGGATCCAGACGCCGCTCTCCGTTTTTATTCGCTTTAAATTTGCTTTACCTTCTGCAGCTTCTGAATCGACGTAACGCTTTCGTTTTCGATCCCAGATCTGTCTGCGCAATCGAGAGCCAATTGGACGCAATCTGAAACAGAAGAGCATAACCGTACGAAACAAGTAGTGTCGTTCACTTATGAAGAATTAACTGGCCAGTATTTTCGAAGAAACATGAGACAAATCAAACACTGTAATAGCCACTTGCAAACATCGTGAATATGAATGAGAAAACAATTTCGGTAACGAACCTCAGCCTCGCCTGCGAGGGAAGACGATAGCGAAGAGTTTCATCCGACAGCTGAAAATCAAATCATTTGCTACCGCTACACGCAAGCAGAACTGCCAACGCGCTGCTAGAACATGTTTGGTCAAAAGCACATGATGGGCCATCGCATGGAAATGGAATATGTATAGGGCACTTTCAGTTAATAAGTCAACGACAAGGCTGTGAGTTAAAGAACACAGCATCCCGGTCTCACAATCAAAGGCGAACCAAACAAAAGCCAAGACATACATTAGGGCATTGCAATCACTACCTTTGACCACAATCTCCGATCTAACGACATGCAGAACCTGTCGAGGCTCATTGGAGAAGCCTGGAAAGGTTCAGATGTCGTACCTGTCGCTAGTTTCATTTTCTGCGCTACGTTCGTTACATACGCTCAAAACGTGGCCAACGTAACTTTCTCAGTGAGGTGAAACCATTTCACCTAAAAGAGACCTGTTTATTCCAAACACCTCATCACGCTGTGCTGTTGCCACATGCAAAGATTGTCAAAAACAACTGCACTACGAACATTAGCGAATCAATTTCAGCTTTGAGTCGTGCCTGTGGACACAGTGGCTCAGGTTGCTGTTGGTTCTGACAATGGTCCACGAAGTGGCAAAGTAATAACCAGGTATAAATCTACAGCGGAAAGAAGGAAACAAGAACGCTCAAGTTTTATTAAAAAGAAGAAATCTGCGGAGACAAGCTTGCCACTGACTGCGACACAATGCCACGTCAGAGATTGCTTCCAACCAGCAATGCAGATGGTCGCGAACTCCTCAACCAGGTAGACAACACCTACCAACCTGGCTCAGCGAAGCAGTCAAGGCTTTCACAGGCCGTGATCACGTCACTGTTTGGTTGTCTCTTCCAACCGTCAGCAGCTACACTGTGCGGCAGATGCTCCGTCGGAATATGGAATACGTGGCTCAACCCGGGAAGACTGCATTTTCACTATCTCAGTTATTCATCACACCGACGGGCTGCCGCGTTGCTCACAAAGTCGGCCCATTTGACACAGGCTGACTGGCAGAGAACGGTGGTCGAATACAGAGAGTCCGTGTGCACCTTCTGCACGAATGGATGACGTCTCTGGTCTATAGATCAAAACTGAATACACCCATATAAACTGCCTTTAATCGAGCGGCGAACCATTCTGCGACGTCACAAGTGACGGAGGATGACGAATGCACTATGTGCTTTCGCTGTTCTCGTAGATGCCTTGTCAGCATTATCGCATGCTGGCGAGATGACACCGTCCAGATAGGTGAAGCGATCGACAGTTTCCAGCGGCCTGCTAGCAACAACAAATACAGGGTCAATGCTCGATCTTGTAACGGCACTTTACCTTTTGACAGTACTTTAGATTAAATCTAATCGGTCACCGTCCACAGCTAGCGTGGGCTGTGGCTCCTGACAGATGATACACAACATAAACTACATCGCAACACTATTATCCGCTAGTTAGGTAATCTAGGGTGCCTTACACCGTGAGTGCGTTGTCACCAAAGTAAGTCATATCAACGACAAAAACAAGAAGAATGCACAAGCCTGACATATGTAGACCAATCCGATGTTAGTCTACAACAACCACCGATTCGAAAGTATGAACTCGAACGATAGCAGTTCTTGAGTAACGGTGAAAATCAGGAATAGACAGGGAAATGTTTTAAACTGTAGGCTAAAACATCGTACGTCAAACAAAGCAGTGTCAGATTCCGCACACTTGGAAAGACATACCACAACAGCGAAGATGACTGCAAACTCACTTGTCACCTTGTGATAGTTCATCACTCAGTAAATTTAACGAAGCGGCAGCGGCGTCCGTAGAGAACTGACTCACAGCTTTTGTTACAGATAGGCCCCGTTCTTCAGCCTCGTTTCCACGTGCATAGGGGACGAATAGTTCGGTGTGTTCCAAGTCGTCTAATTCAGGGTCCTCTCCTGAAATTGCAGTCCCGGCTAGCTCGGACAGATTCATTGTGCGATCGAGGATTGATAGCTGAGAGGAGAATATAAAAAGATACAACGGTTCAAACATACATTACGTTAGATGATGGGAATTTAATTATCAGAATAGCCCTTAGATGTGGACGTACATCGTGCGTAACAAAAAAAGCTACATTAGGCTAACAACAGAGGTACAACATGAACATAGATTCACAGAATCAGGTGAGTATGGGGGGACCACCTTTGTTATCGACTGACAATAAATATGCGCTAAAAACAGCGGGCAATCATGATCGACCCAATAATGAACAAGGAAATTTACGACGAAAGTTAAATTATACCATGGCATTCGATAAAATAGTTCGGAGGAGGAAGTGAAGGGGAAAGGTTTGGCAGTAGCATATTTTTGCCTATCCTACCTGCGGCAAACAGCAGACAGGGCGACCCAATTTATCCTGCGCGACAACAGATGGAGTATGGTATTCGGTTTATGTTGTGTAATAATGGTTTGTGTGAACTTTGGATACTCCCAGGACGCCCAGACCTATACAGGAGAACGATTAGGGTCCTCAACCAAAGCCTTTGACTCAAAAGTCTGGGCTGCAAACCCGCGAACGACATATACACACACAAACGCAACATCATCGACCATCAACAACAAGTGAATTGCAATAGCTACGCACATTCTCGAAAGTCACATTTATAAGGTCAACACGCTCATATAACACACACAGAACATACAACACAAGACATATTATTGTAGAAGCCAACAAGTCACAAACACAAAACCAGACTAGGCAAGAACGAACATCAAGCAAAACACAACACATTCGCACCATCCACAACGAACGTATCTGCCTATTGTCTGGCTGCTCTCTGGACGAATCTGACATCGCTGAACAGATTTAGTCTCCTCAACCAAAATATTTGGCTGTACGAAAGGAACACGAGCTTCAATTTCTTCAACACAAAATAGTCTTATTTGTTCCATTAGGAACAAAGTGAGCAGGGTGACCAATAGAACATATGCCGAAGGGTACGTTGAGCACGCGGTCACGTGTAGCAAAGGCTGGTTCACAGAAGTATGTGTATATCGAGGTGTGACCCGAAGTGACCCTGTTAGGGGACGAAAAGTAGTTTTTCCGTAGGGCAAATAATCACTGCATACTGGTTATGTCATCAATCCGACAATTAATTCCTTGCCGTTATTGTATCAGCATAACTCTTTCAATCCGAAATCAGGCGAGGCCCGTTAAATGCAATACGCCAGTCCTATCCGCAGAGAAGTTACTGACCTCGACTTTCTATCTGTTATGGCCCACCGGTCGCAGAAAAGTACGACTATAGGCATAATTTCTCACCCCTGATCTGAGTTTTTTAAAATTAATGTTTCATCGTTATTGCAATGCAACTTGAGGAGGTATAGAAAATAACACTATCATCTTACGAAAATCGTCACCTAATTTATCGCTCACAAGTGAAAAAGGCTCCTTTTGTTTTCAAAATAAGAACATTTTTAATTACTCGACTTCTCACAGCAGCTGAAATCGTTCGTCTAAACCAGTGTTATTTTAGAAACTGGACGTCAGATCGCTTAACGGCTAGACTGTTCTTTACGTTATGGTATTATCGATTGATTGAATACGGTTCCATTACACGCACTCCGGTAACGGAACAGGATCAATCCAGTTGAGTCTGGACTAATCGATTCGAAACAACGTAGGCTAAGACAGATTGCACAAAAGTTCATCAGACGTTTTGTCGTTCCGTCAGTAGCAACCTGTGGAGCTACACATACAATCCAAAATAAAGTATGTATTCAAAGTGAGCCGAGGCTCAATGGATCTCCAGAAAATCAAAAGTGATTGTTCACACCTCTGAGCTGGATATCCTTTCGCGAGCAGACCTGCAAACACTAAAATGAACGAATGTGTTACGTGGATCAAGCCCCACAACAGATGTACGTTTCACGATTGCCTGCGTCCTGTAGTTTAACCAACAATAAACGAACTAACCTTATTTGCACGGTGCTCCCTGATGCGTTGTTGGCGTGCTGCATGCTTGGCGATGGCTTCAGCGTAAATTTTGCGTTTTTTCGTTATCACGTCAAAAACCGCTGGATTGGATTGGCGACCAAGTGCTTCAAAGATGGTCTGGATTGTAAGCATATGAGAGATAATAGAAACTAACTTCCTAGAGTTACAGAGAAAATGTGGGCAAGAGGTCCATTCAGTAAACGTCCAAAGAGATAACCTAAACTGGTTTTAGTAGGCACAGATGTTGCTAACAGTTCAGTCACAAAAGTGTGATGAACAACGTAAAAATAAAATTGAACAAATGTTGAAAAATGTATTGTCTAGATACGCACTAAAAACATTGGAACATAGGATCACAATGTTTCAACGCAAAAAAAACAGCATGCGTTGAGATTCTTTCGCGCGCTTTTATTTATAACCGGACACTACTTGGATCAACGTTGATGTGTAGACTCAACCCCGCTTTTGTTTCTCGTTTTACAGATACAATACTCTAGGGGGTACACACGTGTGTAACTTGAGGTGACCGTCATGATGGATAAGTGATAGTCCATCATTCTAAAGCCTCGCAAATAACGGGGTTACAAACTCAAACGTGTCGATTAACGGATAATTAGCACAGTTTCTAAATTGGCCGGCCAAATCTACACTAAGCCACTTACATAAACCTCATATTACTGTGTTGTAAAATTAAATTCGTGCATTCAAACTGCATCAGGACACCATCTGCCTCCAAGCTCAATTGTTCAACGGTACGACACAAAATGTTAGAGGAAGTCGGAAATATTCATGGATAACACAGTTCGTTGATCCACGTGACTTTATAAACACACTCAAGTGAGATTCTGTATACAGTTTCCCACGTTTAACTTATGTGAACAGTAAAGACAACAAATAAAAAGACGGAACAAACCGGAAGCTTGAGCCCACGAATGACATCGAGGACCTTCGTATCTGCAGCATCTTCCGTTTCCGCTGTCAAAGAAATAAGATTGATTTCAATAGTGAATAAGGTGTTAGATTTCAATTGATCTATGCGACACAATGCAATCTATGGTCTACAAGGTCTCACATGGATTGAACGGGCGTTGACAGATATGAGCGCGTGATAACTATAAAAGAAAATTAAGGGTTTCTATGGATGATAGCTGCGCAAATCCGATTCAAGGACTTTTGCAAGCAACTATAAAACAGGGGGAGCATATATGTCGGCAAAACAAAAGAGCAGACATGATGCAAGCTAGCAAATTAAACTCAGACGGCAATTATTTTCTGACCTATTGTTCAGGAAGTCCAAAGCATCAATGCAACTCTACAATTAAAAATACTTTCGCAACCTGTCTGAAGGTGTGACGCTGTGCGTGCGATTCAAATCTGAGCAGATAATATCAAAGGCATCGAGAAATCCGGCCAGGTACTCAAGAAGGCCATTAGTCATGTCCAAAATCGATATCCGTCAAATTCACAGGCAGGTAAACTTCACCAGGTGTGTCTACGGCGAGGGTGCTTCTCAGTTGTCGACTTGTTTGATGTTAACCGACAGCGTCACTGCCCAAGCCTTCTTCTGTCAGACTGTCCCCAGACAGCATCATTCGGGACACCTCAGTGCTGGTGGACATATGAAGTCGATTGCCAGAAGCTGTCTATTGGCTCGGAAAGACAGCCAGATTGAACACATAGTCAGACAATGCAGTCACCGCCGCTAAAAACGCGCCTCGGGTCGAGTCCCAGTCTTTGAAGCAACCTAATCAATTTGGCCGCGGCTGTATGTGAACTTTGCTGGAACCTTCGAAAGTGTGATGTATTTGGTGTTTACGTAATCCAAGCGGTCGGAAATTGTCCCGTTGGTCCACGCCACAGCTCCAACCACAAGGAGCTCTTTGCGACCCATCTTCAGCTGAAATGACCTCCTAGAGATGCTTAGTTCGAAAAACTTATAGCAGTCCACCTCGATCCAGTTCTAGAAGTTATACAACCAGAATAACACCTAGCATTTTTATTACCTTACCACCCGCAGTCCAATGGCCGATCGGAAAGTTTTGTGGACACATTCAAGCGGGTACTTTTAAAGTCCCGCGAAGAGGAACGGACGGAGTAATTGCTATAGGAGTTCTTGTTCTTTTGCCGCACTACGCCACATTCAGCAGTCTCAAATGAACTTCCATCGGCAGGAGCTCTTATGACTCGCAAGCTGAGAACAATGTTTAACGTGCTGGTCGCGACGGAAGAGCTATCGAAAGACAACCGGCAGCTTCTCCGACCAGAACTCGTTGGTGGTGGTCAGGTTTATGCAAGAGACTAACGTCCATGTCATCCTTACTAGATATCAGTTGCAGTCAAACACAGACACTGCACTATTATGTAACCGTCGGGAGTGACATCTGGGCGTGCGTGCATGTCATTTCATGGATTCCGGACGAGTGAAAAATCAATTTTCAGTAGGACATTTGGAGATCGAGCGCCGGTAACACAAGTCTCAGCCATGCCCGTCTCAGCAACGACAACATCAGGATAAAGCAGGGAGCTGAGACCTTTGCAGTCAAGACGACAGACGGATAGTAAACGCCAACCCACTTGCGTAATACAGTTCGATGACTGTCAACGGCAAGTACCAACGACGTTCAACAAGGGCATGCTAGAAAAGACGGGTTTCCCAATAATTCGTTATATTTGACGAGAAAATTGGAATTGCCATTTTGAAAGGGTTGGACAGCGCCATTTTTTGTTTTAGTTTTGACGTCCACTTTCACTTGATCCATTGCTTGACCTGTGTTTCGCCCACAGGCTGATCAGCAAATTGAGCTCGTTTAAAGATTGTTCTTTCTCTCATTTACAGGATCTAGGCCCCGAGAGTTGCGTTCCATTACTCGAATTCTTGGATTAGTGACGCGTTGTGATACCGTGTGATCGACATACCAATCGTGGTTCTGTGTTCCGTTCTTGCCTTTTTTCTCAAAAATCACAACAAAATAGTATTTTAGAAAAACGGTGAAAGTTGACAGCCTGGACGTACGCCGCTCTTGGTGCCGAAATTGTCTGACATTTCACCATAGAACTTAACCTGAGCTGAAGTATAGAAATAAAGCACCAACTTACATTACCCGTTTGGTACACCTTTGCGTCTAAGCAATTCTCAGGTGTAGAACTGAATCGAATACATTTCCATGGTCGACAAAAGACGGCAATTGTTGGCCAGCGTTACGTATGACGCTGTTGCACCATTTGGCGAGAAGGGAATCGTGTCTATTCTTCCTCCATACCGTTTCTTGAGTTGCAGTGAATCGACTATTTATAACGGAATCCAGAACCCTACTTGTGACTGGGGTTAAGCCAATCTCCTGTGATTTTCTCAAGCGTCTCTGGTGCCTTTCTAGGATATGAGAACTATCAATTGACTTCAACAAAAGGGAGTGATCCCAGTAGTCCACACTGGTTGAAACATCTGAGTTAATGCCCTCACTAGTGCCTCCCCATCATCTTCCAAAGGCGCTGGCATAAGATCATCTGGGCCAACAGCCCTATTGCGTTTGATAACGGAAGTGCAGTGACGGACTTCAGTTTCGGTAGGTTCGTGGCGGTAACACAGCAGAAGCATGATGTCTGAAAAGTGGTACTGGTTCTAGCAAACTGACACCCACCCGCGGCCTTGTGGTACGGGATTTTGAGTCAAAAGCTTTGGTTGAGAACTCTAATCGTTCTCTCGTCTAGGTCCGATGTTCCAATCCGTGTACCGGTTGTTACCTAGTCATCAAACA
>JTDE01020793.1:4005-32154 GCA_014338405.1 Paragonimus skrjabini miyazakii | reverse complement strand
TATATATATATGCATTATTCCCCGTCACTATTTTTTACATTTGCGCACTTACAGTTTTTGGCTTTTTCAATCTGTCTTAGTGAAAATTGCGTGATCTATGTCAGTCATTTTTTCTGGACCATTCACCACGGAAACTGATAAACGTGAACTCTTAAATTCCTTTTGTAAACGGTAATCTTCCCAATAATCTTATAAAAGCTTGGTAAGATTTAGTTCACTGATAAGAAGCACTTTTCGACTGATACTCCATTAGAGCCAATGATAAAAGTACGTGGTCTTCTGCTTTAATGTCGTTGGTGAGAAATTCATCAATAGAAAACGGGTTTAATTGACAACTGCTTACGTACACATACACGTCTAACAGTTATGACGATGGTCTATAGGCAGCGTGTGTTTCCATTAATTTGACATTCACAAGTGATTGAAATGTGGTTATGGCGTAATGAAACATAAATGTTTAGAACAGAATGGAATCTACATAAACTTACCTTTACTGAGCATTATGATACTCAGAGCAACTAATAAGACCAGTTTGTTGAATGATGTGAAAATGTGTTGTTCTATCATAATCCGGCGTCATGAAGTATAAGGTGACAAATACACTAGTGTAGTTCTATTATTTTCCAAAATCGCATTCTTCAGTTTATGCAACGTGATCCGTCAAAAGAAGTAGCCGGTGATTGGCTGAATTATTTCCTTCCCCACTCATTCTGACCAATCGTGGTTGGAAAAATTACGCAGACCAATGAACACGCTGTTCGACTTCTGAGGAATTAGGTCTGTCCAAGTGTTTCCATTTGATTTGATCTTGTGACTGTCTGGTTACTGAAACCGCAGTCATCTGTAAGACTATCGGTCCGTTGAACATTGCTTTAGAAACATGGATAGTGGGCAGTGTCACAGCTGGCTACTGAATTGATAATTCAAAGTATGCAAAGTATGCATTTTCTTCAGTTGGATGGCAGACAAAATGACCGTCTGATTAACAGGCACTCCGCTATTTCTCTATTTGAACAATAATGATTATTATTATCGTGTTACCAGATAGATCTCACTACGCAGCTTGAAAAACACCGAAGATCAGACTAATTGTTTTGTTAAGTGAATGTCGACGGGCACTAGCAGTTAGAAAGTGAACATCTGCCTGACCTGTCTTAGATCTTTGCACCTAGACAATGTCTTTCGTATGTTAAAGTTTTCCTGACAACTAGATATTATCAACTCAGTAATCAAAACCGTTCCTATGAGGTGACGAACTCAGAAGACCGATTGTACAATGTAGTCGTGCCAGTTTCTGTAATCTCGTTTGCGCTCCTGCGCATTATTCGGTTACTGCTCTTACACTCAATTTGAACTGGTATATCATTTTTTCCCTCTCAGACATCTGTTTTATAGAAAACGCCTGCTTTTTATGTCGACTCATCATAAGTTGGTTGTACAGACTGTGTTTAGTTCCGATCTTTTGTATTGGTTGCACTGCTTGCTCGCTATTCTTACAAACCTCCTTCTAGAGGACTGGACATTCTTGTCACAGTCTGCAGCCTTTCTTTGCAGTCACCAGCAATCAGCTCTCCTCGTTCTGCTAGCACACAATATAAGCGCTTGCTACTGGTATCAAGGTGCTTTCTACAGATTTAGATGGGATCCAACTATTAAAAATCTGAGTTTCTTCTGAATTCGAACCTGTATCAAAAACGGCGTACACTTACGCTACATGTGCTTCGTCAATTGAGCTACGAAGCCAGATTAACAGCCCCAAACTCTCATATTGGGAATCAGTTGCTCACCCATCCCAGTGAGTCGTGTGAAATTCACCAAACTATTCAGTGTAGGCTAGTTCAATCGGATTGCATAAGCAGAGGACACGAAAATTCACCAACACGATCGTTGAACACTGAGCTTGTGTAACTAATATCATAATTCAGACGAAGAAAATCCACATTTCCATTCAAGTCTGACCAGCTACAGAAAAAGCACGTCCATAATTGGGTCTCCAATCTTTTGTACTGACACCTCTCCTTGAATATCAGGCTCATCTATTAGAAGTTTTTACTAACCAGCCTTATTGACGTGCACCATTTTACAGAGCTTCAATCATCACGTCTCACACTCGTTTCTTAGTGTCACAGAATCAACCTATTAGTTAGTCTGTTTCCTTGTCATAATGAGTAATATGTTGGTGTCACAATTTAGCCATAGAGCTTTTAAACGTCGTTAGTTTTGATGGATTTCATTTAACAACGCCGAATGGTCTTCATCCAGATAAATGAAGCATTCATGTGACTTGAGTTGAAGTTGTGCTCAAAATCATTGAACAGATGTACAAAAGGACAGTTACATGGAAAGAATTAACGACTTTATCATCTAAGATCAATTTGTTCAAATATGAAAGCAACATGACATAATCCAAATGACCGCCATCATGCAGGCTGTTTCAAGTAAGTGACCTTCATAGATCTGAAACTTCAACCTTTGAATTTATATTATCCACTCTCACTGTATTGTTGTCAATACAGGGGATGACAGTGTAGTAGCACTGAGCTGAAATCGCAGTCAGTATTCACTCCTGAAACAGTGGTTACGGTCGTTAGACTTAAAACACTGTTTCTTCTTCTTGGTACTAACTCTTCTTGTCTCCTTTCCACAAAAAGTGAGCTGTATCGCTTGAAAAAATTTCATCTGATCAATACCTTATATTTTCGGCAGGACTAGTCATTGCAATTAGATTTTTCTTAATAGGGGCGAAATCTGTGTGGAAATCTTGACGATGATAATAGGCACAGTAAAATCTCCATCTTAGACAGTGACGAATGCGGTGTTTCAGACATGCGAACACATGTCAGTCATATTATCGTTTTGTCTAACTAACCATGTCTAAGTGTACGATGTAAGAATCTCGCACTGTATAATCGATCTGTCGAAATGATTTCATTTCTGTGTTGCTGGTGTTGAAAATCGATTGTTGTTTTACATCTCGGAATAAGGTTTTCAATCATCAAGTTGACAGACCATACAAAATTGTCCATCAAATATTATACCATAAGTCTGCAGATCTAATGAACATACGAATTTTGACTAGACGTTTGAAAAATGGAACGATAATAATTGATGCGGTAAGAAGACAAATACAGTATGATGTCAACAGTTTATTTATTCTAATCAGTCACACATAAAACAAGCGTTATTCATTAACAACTTTACTGAATGAACTAACACTGTTAAATTAATGCAGATCAGAGGAATCATGTACAATCTTGCGTAGATAACAATAATTGTGTGTGCGTCATTTAGGCAAGAAGAGCCAGTGCGCACTGTTGTCTATGATTATTCAGTGAACATCACCAATGACCAACAGAATAGATTACTTAATTCATTCAATCAGCCTACCTCCCTCAGGTATGGTTCTTGATCGATCAAATGATATTTTTGTGGAGATGTGTTAGTAATGTCCGTCTCGTTGTCGTTTTCGATTTGTAGTTATGGCCCTGTACAACTATTAGTCATAGTTTCGCATGTAAAACGGAACTGACAAATCGAACGGATGACAGAATGACCTCATAAACTGCAACCAAGACTGAAGGGAACAACTATCAGGATGAAAATCAACAAGTACAGACCAATAACAGAAAAGGTTTGCCTTAAAACATATTATGACTTTCAGCTTAATTAATCAGTCACGTGGTCTCATGTGAAAACAAGGAGCAACTGGTTATACTCGCCAGTGTGAAGTGGGTTTTTGTTGTTGCTGTTAGTCACGGAATTTTCTAGTAGCAGCCCATTTCAGTAACAGTTCCGCATGTTGCCGTCTGTTGATGACATGGGCCGGGTTAGCATGGAGTCACAACACTTAAAGCACACTATATTTATACACCATAGGTGCCCACACGCAGAACTGCGCGT
Source organism: Paragonimus skrjabini miyazakii (assembly GCA_014338405.1). Taxonomy (NCBI): domain Eukaryota; kingdom Metazoa; phylum Platyhelminthes; class Trematoda; order Plagiorchiida; family Troglotrematidae; genus Paragonimus; species Paragonimus skrjabini miyazakii. Next base: position 28,254 of record JTDE01020793.1, on the reverse strand, counting down.
GCTGAATAGTGTAAAATTGACCAGTGGTCTTCTGGGCTTGAGATTAACTAGTTAACTTGTAACTTATCATACCACCAGTATAATAGAACAACGCCGGCTGGTCACAGTGAATCAAAACTTTTTGTGTGTACACGTATAATTATATAGCCAGATTCTCACTGACTGCGCTACTATCCGCAGATACTGCCTGACATCCCTGAATCAGTGGTAAGATGTACAGCATGAATCAAGAGTAAACCAATTGTATCTCCTTTCTTTGTGTCGTCAGCCGTTCTACTTCCAAACTGTACACATGATCATCTGGCTGTGGGAGTTGAATTGTGGAGCCATGAATCCGCGGTGTCATACGCGTTCACTAAACTAATCATACATATAACAGTAAACAGGGGTCATCCCTGACCGTGTTATCAAGTTAGAAACCAGAGCGAAAACTTACAGTTCACAGAAGATTCATGGTTGTATACGTACATTTTTCGAGAACTGTTTTTAACAGTCCATTGATATAGACCGCTTAGCCTGATGTTACATTATTACTAGTGGTTTGAACGTTCCAGCTCAAAATCACAAGTTGCACACTTGAGAGACAGTTTTCAAATCACAGTTACAAAATTAACCAACCCACTGACTGCGAGGATTTTCGGCAACTCGCGTCACAGCTGGTTCAAAAGGTGCCCGCCTCAAGTATAAAGGTCAACGTTACATGATCGCAGTAAGGGTATTCGTGTGAAGTATGTTAATGTCTCTGAACCTCAACCTTTCTGTCACTAAGTATTCAAAGACGGAACTAACATACTGGGGTCAAGCAAGTATCCGTTTTGTTTTAAGGACACTGACGCACGGTTTGTTCTGTCGTATACTCTGCGAATTCACCGAGGTAAGAAATAGGAATGTTGAGCGAACAAATAAATAAAAACAAATTGAGAACTGTAAGTTACATAAGGAGAACTGAAAGATACCTGATCTCCAGAGTGAAATAACGCTTGCTTAAATGGGTACAAAATTCTGTGTTACCGGAGAATGACAACGTTGCTGAAACACGTAAACAGCCACTTTCACCAGTCGTTAGGCACGTTTTGACCACTGGTCACGTTATCGATCTAGTTTGTGCATTCAGGATCCTGTTATATCATTTCGATTCAAGAAGTTTGCTGAAGTGGTCGTAATCAATCGCCTCAAGCCCTGTTTTCAGAAACAGCTGTTCGTGAACCTGCCACTTCCCTAGATTTAGTGACCTATCTTAACCCGCTTATCGATTATTAACACCCTGAATTTTTTTGCTATAACAAAAAACCAAACCATATTATTGTAATTGTTTGCTATTGAAATGTTCGCATCTACCAGTTCTTGTATTCTAACCATTTTGTTCAAACTTCTGAAAGTGAATAACTGTTTCAAATTGAGAATTGTAGGTCATGTTCTGTTACTGAGACAGCAGCCTTTGTAGATGGGATAGCTTCTGTCACCGTTTTAACCGTGAGTGTCCGTGGCTATTAGCAATAGCTATGAAGACACGTGCTATCTATGGCGAACTTGCAACTCCAGCGCAGATTTTCACTGAGTGAGACAAGATATGGTTGATTAACCAGGCGATGTGATCCCTGCCTTGATTAATCCACATGTAATTACGAGTTGGTCATTTTATTGTTATGCTTATTGGTTCGTAAACTTTGATGTGATCAACTTACATAATGTCGGTTGCTTAACTGTTAGGGTGATAATGCTTTTGAAAATCACTGCAGCACATCATGTGCTTGAGGTCGTGAAGCCCTGTTAGAGAGGATTGCATTTCAACACTGGGATTTATTGAATAAATCTACTAACATTTTCGTGGCTGGCATTCATCACCGACCAACACGTGTTGTGACCATTAGGGCCCTCTGAGCACAGCTGAGTGAATGTTGTCGTCAGTGTGTCCTTAATACAGTTGCCTTTCTTGAAATACCGTAGCACTTTGCCATCCGAATACTTTTGAAAACATCCGTCTAGTTTACAGACGCATTACATAGGGCCATAGGTTGACTGTCTGCTTGAAATCGATTTACGGTTCCAATCGAACGATGACCGTTGCCGTACACGGTCGAGAGAGACGGATAAGCAAAAATTGAGTCGTTTTCTTCCACCGGTACAAAATACTTAGAATTTCCTTCTCGGTCAAAACCAACTTTCGGATTTGTCAAGAGAGCAAAAAGCTCTTGTTAAGAAATCCGATGGATCAGCTTGGCCAGGGCTATGGTTTTCATGGCCATTTGCCAGATAGCCACATATGAAGAATAAATAATCTTATCGGTAACAAACATGTTTGTCACAATTTTACTTCCTTCCAAATTCTGAGGAAGCGTCACAACAAGGGCGCTACTTTTCACAACTATGAAGCGTTCAATTCAGCGATTGGGTAATGGGACCCTGACGCGGAAATATTAAGCTCCAGGAATGTCCTCGTGGTCGCCTCTGCTGATGGTCAGAATCGTGCAGAAGACTGAGTTTTTCATGCTTGGACTTTCTCGAAACCAGAAAATAATCAGTGCTGCTTATCAGTAACTACGACGCAGCACGTCATTACAAGTAACCAGCAAAATTCCGACCGGTCAAACAACCGTGTGGGTCCACAGTAACACCGATGTATAAGTATGAAAGCTGTAAGGAGTGGACAATGTTTTGCGGAAACACTGATTATGGTTACGCAAACTGACTATGATCAGCCCAATGATCATGAAGACCTGTACGCGGACTGTCTTATGTTGACTGCTATTAGCGTCGTACCTAACAATGAGTTTTGGTGACAGCTATCAGATAACAATCAGATATACACTGCCCATAGTTACCAGACTAACTTTTACAGATTTGTTACCACGCTAATAAAACACCAAGTTTGACCAGCCTCAACTCCAATAGAATTAACCTGGCAATTCTGTGCTTACCGATTCGATTTGAAATTGGTTCTGAATCACACAACCGGGGGTAATTTATCTGCAGTTTCAAACGGAACTGTTGCATAAATTTTAATAGCACTTGTCTATAATAATTTGATGGCCTGATTTTGAAAGTGAATCAACGCCAACGTGAATGACATGGGTCAACGCAGGATTTAATTGCCGATGAAGTTGGCTTTTTAAGCCGGCGTTCCCGCACCCACATCCATATTACTTCTGGTATTGCTCTGTTAATTATCACTCAATGCAATAACTTGATTGACTCTATCTGAAACGTGTGGCTTGACTCTTCGACATGTCCTCACGTACAGTCCGAGAAAGATGGTTTCCGACTGCCACTGACAATTCAACCAGACACAGATGAGTCAGCCAAGAACTTGCTTTGGGGTCGTCACATGGGCTTGCGGAATGACATCAGATAGCCCAGTTTGCTACGTCCGTCAAGTGTGGAATTCGAAACCAAACCAACGGGTGATGTGTGCGCGCACACAAGCTGTTTCATTTGACCTCAATAGCCCGTAATGAATATAATGAGTTTGACTGGACGGAGTAAAATACCTATCACCGAGCAGGTAACGTTTGGGATCGCTGATTCTATGGGCCCATCAGTATGTGAATCTTCACCTGCGTCCGTAGCATTGGCATACCCACAGAAGAGTAAACAACTGTCTTTCAATGTGTAAGTTGAAAATAACCCCCTAGCCAGAAACGCACAGTCTTGCAGTGTGATCAGAAGTATGGGATGAAGTACTCAGGTGTGTGTTAAATGATCCAGAGAATCGAAAACATCCGGAGTCAGAAATTGAATCCGTGTCACTTGAATTATATTGACATAGCTGAAATAACCACCTCATCAGCACCGTGACTTTAACTCCCGCTCTCGTAGTTGCTAGAACAGCGCGCTCCCCACTGCATCATTGACTCCGGACGAAACCATACTGAATCTCTACAGTAAATCATTCATTCACTATTGATAGTGAAGAACACTCATACCGGTTCGCTGATTAGGTTATGTATGCATCAGCAATTTTGGTAACTGCGGGGTGCGCCACTAAATCTGAACCAGTCGGGCGAGAAGGTAAAGAGGAACACTGGGGCGCCTGGTCCGCATAATACACACCATCTGCATGTTCTGTTTGCCTTAGCACTATTCACCAGCTGCGTTGATGAGCTGTCTATCGCAGTTAACACGATCCTCTCATCGTACAGTTGGATTTAGCAGCTTGCAAACACCGATCAGAAAAAACCGAACGAACAAACGCTTTGTGTGCAATCCCATCATGTGGCTTCTCACTGCAGGAATATCGGCCTCGAATTGTTGACGGTTTTTGTCGAGCGAAACAGTGTTTCTAGGACCAGGAAGAACCGATTCTTCGTCCGTCATCAGAAACGTCTCGCAATAGTTTAGTGAACTGACAGCTCAATCAAAACGTTTTATTTCTAGTGATGGGAAGTATTTAACGAACGACGAAACGTTATTCTGTTGTCTTCCAAATTTCACACATTGACTGGATAACAATAAAGTTGTGAAATTTCGTTTCGTAAATTCACAATTGAAATTCAACATTGAAAACCTGAAGCCTTTGGTTAACCGTGATGTTTAATTTTAAACCTTGAAGACACTAAGTTGAAGGGTCCAGTACCTGAAAACCACGCTAAGGGAAGTCAGCTAATTCATCATAATCTAGCATTCTCATCGTCGGAGGAAACGATTTTCGCCCGCAGAGCATGTTCAAATAACTCTCTTTTGACAGCCATTAAAGACAAACAGTTGTAATCCAATACTGCCTGTCATAAGCACAATGAACTAACAAAAATTCTGGAACATAACGGATTTAATAAACAGTTTGCATACGTCCATCCATCGTCGCAAAGTACCGCACCAAACGAAGTCAAGACGCTGAAGTTTTACAGGTTGTTCGAGTAGGACCTTCTAAGCAAGAACTTCTAGGCGAGCCACGCTGAAAACCGTGTTGTGTATCGTTCAGTTCGACCTTGTAATTAGGACGTACCACCAACTCATATCTACACAAATCCGCCGTCGTCCTCTGGTATGCCAAATTACACAGTACATTGTAATACTTCGTTGAACGAAGCAACATACTGCTCTCCGATTCTCGGTGTCGGCTACCGATATGATGTCAGCGAAACCACGTTTGAAAAATTCCGTTTGCTGGAACCCGTCAGATAGAATGGCAGATTGGCTGAAGACTTTGAGGAACGGTTCAACACGTACAAACGGTGTGACCAGAAGGACTAGCTGTTTGTCATACAACGCTCCGGCAGAAGCGCCTCAGGAGCTTCGGTGAAGCGCAATAACACCCCACGTCCGATCTTCTCTTCCCTTTGAAAAAATGGAAGAGGTCTTGCACGGAACTAACAACGCTGCTTAGGGCGGTTTTTGATAATGAGGTGTGATCGATGGTTATCAACCGTTTCCGTTTTCAGAAAGAGCCCGAAGTTCATGTGATAACCACACAGATATCAGTCTTGTCCCTAAAGTGTCTATCCATTGGCCTTCTATTACGTCCACTGACCAAACAGATGGAATAGCGGACAACCGACAGCCAGAACTTCCAAATTGTCCAGGGTGCACTGATTACATTTTACTACACAACGGTTCCTGGGACCTAAAAGCTACCTCTGACCCGGCTGCTTGTAACTTCCTCCGAAACTGTTTCCTTCGAAAGTCACCGAGAAAAATGTGAATCAGTTAAGACTACCTTAGGTTCACTCTCAAAACAAGGTGAGCTTGCAGGAAACTCTCCCTGCTTCCTCACTTCTAGTGGTGTTTGCCAGGCACGTCCGATCTTTCTTAAGCTTAATTTTGTGGCGAATAACAGTCAAGATGTATCTAAAGGACGCAAATAGCTTGGTTTGGAATTTCCTTCTAGCACTACGATGACCAACTCGGTGTGCGAACAATGACCCAAGTAGATCACGAACAGAAAGAGTGCAGATCATAAAAAATAGGGTCATTGACTGAGCTCGTTCGAATGGAACACTTTCGGCATCTCCAAAATACAAAGGGCTATTTCGCAATTGAGGAGTTCCTACTCCCAAAACCCTTACCCATGGCAGACTGTTTGGGACGAAATCAGGAAGAGCTAACTCGTCAGCTCGGAAAATATTGAAAACATTTTAACCACGACCGTGATAAACCGGTAATAACAAAACCTTCAACACCACAATGAATGAATCGATACTCCCAACGTCCCCTTTCACAGCAGACTACGTCAATTGGCTCACGCAATGTAACATTAATGAACAGTACGTGGGAAAAATTTACATCCAACAATACGACCGTGGATTGTTTTAAAACGTTTGTTTCTCGTAATTTATTGTAATATCTTCAGCATCGGTCATCCAATCCGCCTGCAACGCGCAAGGAAGAATATCACGTCACACTCATCACGGTGGAAATAGGCATCATCATCAGACAGGTGGAAACAGGCACCAAGGGAAGCATTTAAGAAATGAATTGTCCAACTCTTAGATGAACGATCTGTTGTTCAAAACAGAAATTTGCTTGACGTAAATCAAATTATCAGGCGCCTGAAGTTGTTCATTATACCGGACTATATGAGAGAATGACCAAACGTATACAGAGTAAACAAGACTCAAACTAGCAGCCGTGCGAATGTTCACCGATATGGTGACAAATCAGCTGGTTTAAATTAAGTAAATAGGGATGATCCAGCATAGCTGGACATGAGTTACCGACTTCATGTAAACCACCCCCAGTAGAGCAACAAAGTGATCATCTGGTTGGACAACTTCCAGATAAGCTAGCTTCAAGCAACCAAATGACAAGATGTAAACAATTGCCCAAAAATGTCAAACTGATATCGTCCGGCCGCTGACAGTTATCTTGCCAGTCCGCCTTGCAGAATCAAAGGAACACCTAGAAGACTATGTCACCAATAAAGGCTGAGATAATAAAAACGATAGACAGACTTTCGATCGGAATGCAGCACAGTACGGCGTGGGTGACGAAGGCAATGGCAGGGCCTGCAATTCATGTCTAAGTAGATTACAAAAGAAGAATAGTTGAATAATAGATGAAGAGGCAGAGTCTGTCATGATGTAACTACTCAACACAGAGTGCGACAATCGCAAATGGCTTGAGTGACGAAAAACCTAAATACAACAGTGTTGCGTTTCTTGTTTACAACGGCGATTCGCTTTTAATCGAGCTTCCCATCCAGTAGTTCCCGATCTCCTATCCACTGAAAACCAACCGCGCGCGCTGATGCACAGTTCAAAGACGTCACCATTCTAATGTTGGGGTAGTTTGGTGACAAAAGTGCACAAATTCGTTGGGAGACTCAAGTTACGTCTTCAGAATTGAAACCAGCGGACCACACTTACTAAAAAGTTGCAGGAACCTTATCCCGTCGGTTAGACAGTTCATAGATACATCGACCATGACGGCCAACATTTGTCCAGTGTTCAGCATTACCTCCTATCTCAACCGAAACCAACTGAGCATATCAGTAAGTTGAACAAACAAAGAATACAAAACATAAAACCGTTTTACGGAAAGTTAAAAACAAAGTTCGACCATGACAATAGAACTACTCTAAATGAACGTATTCAATTAGTGACAAACTAGTGTTGCACTCCAATACATTGGTTTGTAGCCGTACTCCTCCAGAACATATGGTGCCAGCCAGAAAGTGAGTCGAAAATAGAATCTAAATTGTCGTTAAAGAACTGTATTGCATAAAGTACATGATACAAAAAAATGTTGGAACGGGCCTGAAAAGAGGGAAATAAATCCTTTTCAATGACTGGAAAGATAGATATAGAGAACTAACACACATCTGATGATATACTCACGTTACAGAAAGAAGCACGAAAACCCACGCAGAGACATGACCCACACACGCAAAAATAACGACTGAAATGTACTGTCCTACTCCCTAGTAAATGGGCTGAAACTCAAACAATGATGGCATACAAATGTGTGTACAAATCAAACATAACAACCTGTCGTCCAAAACTACTAAGAATTTAATTACATGAATTAGGCTAATAAAAAGAAGTACCGAACGTGTTTTTTTCCTAAGTAATGGTGATATGGACTTTTGATAGGCAATTTACTACACAACATGCATTTGTCAATGTCATAAATGTTCTCCCATAAAAATGCGCCAGCATTAAAACGCCTTCATTGCTGTGTATTCAAATCAAGGTTCAAGTATTGTGAACCACACAGTGCAGCAAACGTTATGAGTATTTTGGCAAACACTTTCGAAGTACTGAGTGCGACAGAAAACTAATCCCCATAGACGGCACATGTAGTAAATCATCCCTATGCTGGATAGTTAACTATCTCCCATGACTAACGCATGGTTTGATCCGAGAGTTGCCCCCTACAAATGGAGAAAGTATTGAGTAAGACCTTATTGTTTCCGCTGAACTGACCAAAGTTAGTGCTCTTACAACTAGGCGTTAATAAAAGTGCATTCGGTGTTAAATTTGCTAAATTAAATAAACTACTTTTAAGCTCTAAGCTTACATGAACCGTCCGAATGCGAATATTTAACACTGCGAAACAACAACAGCAGTTTCAACCAAAATACAGTAACATCAGATGTCCTATTACCTAGTTTCAGTCATGATTGCAAATTTCATTAACAAGGAAGATGACATTTAGGAATGAAACAAAAGTAAGCCTAAGCAAGGTCAAGTAGTCGTTTGAAAAACTGTATTCCATGGCTAGTACGAATTACAGGTTTGGCACTATATTCAAGGCTCTGTTCACAACACCCGTTTCGACGCAACCTGCGAATTAAATGAACGAGTTTGAACTTTTAAATATTTTACACTAATCATGAGTAGACTCGTACATGTAAAGGCAAATTCACTGAAGCGGGCGAAAAAAATCGGGAATTAATAAAAGTACATGATCAACCCATTTTGCCGCGATTGCTGAGAAGTCTCCCGAATTAAAATAATATTCGATTGGGACACACTGAATCATGATAAGTGACATTTTTCAAGTCGCAAAGAGGCCGTAAGCACCCACCTGATTCTAATAAGCGCCTCCATATCTCGGATGCATACCGCCACGCCAAGAGGAGTTGGCATCGAAACGTGGTCGATTCATAGGATAATTGAACCTTTCAGAAACCTCTTCGTTCTGTGGTAGCGTGCCACGGGAGCCCCAACTTTGACCATAGACGTCTTGTTGCACAGGTGGACGGTAGGGTGGTGCTGCACCATTAAATGCACCGGGTGCTCGCGTACCCGGAAACCCCCTTTGCCTACTAAAGTAACCGCCACGATCAAAAGACTGTTCCGGATGATTAACGTATCGCTCGAAACCACGATCCTCCATTTCGTTCATACGTCTAGATCTACCGGACAGCAGAGGATGATGGATGCTCGAAGCAAATTTTTTTCGTGGTGGTGAATCAGTTTCGGACTGCTTCAAATGGTGTCGAGAAAGATCAACAAGATGCCGAGCGCAAAGATTGCGCACCATTTCAATAACACGTTGATCGGCTTCTTCCGGTTCAGAGAGCTGCTCCGGGCGCAAACATGCACGGACCAGCAAAGCTTCGAGAGCTGGCCGAAGTGCGAAAATGCGGGCGGCCGTTGAGAAATTCATTCGTAGTGGAAGCCATTCGTCTAGCAACACTGTACCAACACCGGACGCGTTCGAGTCACCCTCTGTCCACGTGGCTGTTCGGCAGCCGAATAACATCAGTTGCAATGGGTTTACCATAGTCAAGCCTTTACAAGACACAGCTTGCGTTCGAATCTACGGGTAGAATGTAGGGAGATACAGATAATTTAACCATCGAAAATACACGCAACCTGATAAAAAATTCAGCCACGTTTCTGAAGAGTGAACGCAGGCACGATGTAAAAAAGTGAAGATGAATAGCAGTGGGCTTCGTTCATCGATAAAACTTACTTTTTCATCGAAAACAAAGAACGGATGATCGAATTTGATGGCAACGTTGGAGCAATTGACGGAACCCTTGTGTGCCAGTGCAACCGTACCCTCCATTGTCAACAGTTTTCGCTTTTCCACGTGGAAACATATATTTGGATAAAGCCCCAATGTTAGTAAAGAACAGAGCATGTCACAATCAACATTATCTCGTGAATTGAAATCGATTCCCGAATCGGAAAGTCTTTCTTCTGGAAACGAGAGGTTGATCAAAATCATTCGGATCTGAATGGGAGAAAAGAAGGACGTCAAGTTTGAAGGAAAACTGAACCAACTAAAGAAAAAATTGCAATCTGAAGAGAGGCTGAAAAATTCAGTTTCAATCCACGTGGTATAAATGACATGTGGTGCACGACACCACGATGCAGTGTCAGCTGAAAAGGTATAATTCTGAGCATATCACAATAACACTTTTGAAAACTGCACGCCCAACCCCCCCTCCCTCGATAGCCCAGAGTCAGCCAACATATGCATGAAAAATGCCCGACAGCAAAATGACATGATGAAAATAGATAGCTAACATAGATAATTGTTTTGAATAAAGGTGAGCTAATGATCTGAGAATGAAAACAAAACTGAACACTCATCACCACCTGATTTCCGGCATCCTCCATCATTCGTAACGCTGGCGCATTTAGTTCGTGGCGTTCACATAGATAGTCAGCAGCCTGCTCGCCACGACGCGTTCGTTCTGCAGACCAGACCTGGAAGATGTTTAAGCTTGTAAGATGGTCACTCGAATAGCCAGCAGCAAACCGACGTTGATCGTTAGACAGCCTACGGCGATCCGGAGGCATTAAAAACGGTTCACAACCGAGGCTTGATGCACAGGCAAGGATGGCTGCGGAACAGCCCAGATTGAAAACGCACGCGAATATCATCATCTTTCCCAAACGCGGTTCAATGGGAAGGCGAGCAAGAATTGATCCGAGCGGGGTTAGTTCATCATTCTTATCCAAAGCCTTCATCTCTGTGAATGAACGGAAATCCGGGTCGTGAGATAACCAACAGCCTAATATGTCTACAAACAAAGAATATCTCCACCATTAACATCCACAACATCGCTGGGTCGCGCCGATACTTGATTGCCATAAAACCACAAAGAAACAAGTCCTAGCCAAGAAAGAAAACGGTAATATTCTACTCCTAAATAGCTATCTGTACTGACATTCAATATCAAGGAACTCATACTTTGCAAACAACACTAACTTATGAATGAAAGTAAGGCATTATCACCAAGACAGCTCCTTACGGCTCTCACCGCCCAGCATCAGCAGGTGCACATAGTTCACAAACAACTCGGTCAAACGGCGACAACATTCACGCCACTGAGCCTGATTAACCACCATCTCACCCAAAATCTCCAGCCATCCACTATGAGTCACGTGAAACTCGGCGCGGAATAGTAGCCAAACTTACAGTGGCCAACACCGTGGTGAACGACCGCATTTCTTTGTGTCAGGTTACTGTCTGTTCACTTCGTACCTCACACCATTCGGCCACAGTATCGGCAGAGAGCTCCGTGCGCCAGGCGACCACTAGGCATTCTTAGTACATGGCCTAATTATCAGTCTGTGTAAACTGGACGATCAAGCAAGAGGGAACTTGCCTGATGCTCATTACCAACTACCCGTTTTCTACTTTCTTTGTTGCTCACCCGATTCAAACCATCGAAAATAGACATTGATGGTCAAATACCGGAATATCGTTTACGTCTTCCAGCCACAGCGATCACGTCTCGCAGCCATAATGTACCAGTCCTCAAAATCGCCTTGTATACGAGACTCCAAAGCCCCAGAGAGATGACTTTCTGCTGCCAGAGAAGTCTTAAATCGGCTAGTAACAATCTAGCCTTAGAAATACGTGCTTTTATTTCGTTCCCTCTACCACCGCCGCTGCTGAAACTACTTATTAAGTACACAAACCAGTCAACAACCTCAATAACTACATTACCCAACGTTGCATCGACGCAACCATAACAGTCATACAAAAGCACTTTGCGCAATGGAGCTGCGAATCGCATTCTGAAGTATTTGGCAAAGAACGAAATAGCATTTTGTATTGTTTGATAATCGTGAAGCACTGCTTTGATCTCAGTATTATCAATACCATTAAGTTATCTTTCACACAGGTCTTGCGGATGCCACAGAAAGTTCTTCATTATTATTTCGTCTACGACAGAACAGTTAAAAAATGGCGAAAGTGGACAATCAGGACGTACGACATTCCTGATGCTTAAACTGTCAGATAGTTTATCGTAAAGTATGAGGGTAAAACGCCGATAACGTGTGCACATGTTTTTTAGTACATCCATGAGTTGAAACGATTCTAACATTGTAAATTGACTGGCTGAATGAAGCGCGTCCCTGTGATCCGCAGGTGGTGGTGCTGCTCTAGAATGTGGCGGAGAGTGAAAAGTTGATCAACACATCTTCGCCCAGGACGGAACAACATATGTTCTTCACTAATGTCTGCCTCTCGAGCAGCAAGGAAGTTTAATGGATTTTAGAATCCTAGTAATAACCGGGATCATCCTGTACACGAAGATACCACTCAGTTGTAAGCGAAGTGAAAATCTGGAAGACGGTAGGGATTCCTCAGACCGTCATGGAATCCTGTGTTTGTCATAAGTTTGGAATGGAGGGAGTACGATCGATATTATCATAGCAACTAGGCCGCAGAAAAACGAGTGAATGCAATTACTTTAGGACAGCAAGATAACCGCTGCAAAAAAAAATGCAATGTGTCGTCAGTTGTAAACTGAATATGCTCGGAGTATATAAAAAAATGTGTACGATATCAACAGTTGAACGGGTTGTTCTTATCATGCGGTAAACGAGACCCACCGAAATGGTGACAACATGCACAGCCTGTTTTCTTGTTGCTCTAACAGAATTCAGTCGTTCAGATGCAGCTTCGACATTCGTAGGTCGCACAACAAATAATACGTGTAGGTTGTGAGAAAGCGACGAAATTTCCTTCCGCACGACACAAAAGCGCAGCGAACACGCGATGTGAAAATTGTATTAAGACGTCCAGACCCACTAGATGTGGATGAAAACCTCAAAACAAGGTCGTGAATGAATTAATTATTTCGGTTTAATTATCTATATAGGACAGCATCCAGAAAATGTAAAATCCATAAGGTAAAATTGGTCAGAATCCTAGCCAGTCAGATAACACAAAAATGTCACCGGTGACTCCAGAGAGAAAGTAATCGAACCTTTTAGAGTGTGTTCAGCTTCAATAACAGCATCAAGCGGAGGAGGTTGCATGGCTTTCATCAGAAAATCGCCAACCGAACCCAAACGCAATAGCTTGATCATGAGAGCCAATTCGTGCAAAGGGGTGCGCAAAATTTCCGGGGTAGAGTGCTGTTCCAAACGATCGTATCGCGCTCGACTGTGGACAAAGAAAAACACAGATCAAATTATACGTAAACATGATCCACAGAATATTCACGAACGTCAGAAAGGAAACAACACGAAACAATATCGACGAAAGAAAGGAGTGCGCTGACTGGACCTAAAGGACAAAGAAGCAACCCACACGTGCCTAGTTCAGTTCAACGTTTACCAACACGTCTACTCAAAAAATACACAACAGTAACTGGTTTCACGATAAAAATGTAAACTCGCATTTTACTATAGCAAACAAGTAATGGCAGGGAGTCGATGATGTCCTGAGGACGACAGTTAAAAAGAATCGATTATGGGCTTGGCAGTGAACACTGCAACAAACGAATGAGGCAGATGAAACTGCTCACGTCTACACGCATGTATACCCTTCAAATGTGAGTGATACCGAAAAGTAACATAGTCTGGGACAAAATGACAGGTTACCGAATCATTACAAATGTACGGAGTAACGGACAAAAGCGAAGAAGATTCGCGAAAAATCAACAATCCTACGGATTCAGGTTCAACAACGACTGCGACACCATCGTACTCAAGAGCGTTTTCAAACAGCGATGTGTGTGTGCGTACTCCCTAATCGGGCAGGCGGTACCTACCTAATTCGGCTCAGTAGGAAGATCCGGGATACCACTGTCTGCAGCAATACTGTCGTCCGTCGCCGGTCGTAATGAACAATGGTTAGTACCGCAGACGTACAGTCGATATACGAGATGCATGATCCAGCTAGTGTACACCGTACACTTCCATTACCTAAATGTGATGAAAACCTACTAGATTCCCCACTTATCCAAACCCTGACACAACGGGAGTTCTAACAAGAGACCAATCCAAACGTCGCGTTGAAGATACTATGTCAGGATTGGACAACCCGTCTCAATGTTACGCCATCTGTTATTCGCTTATTTCTTTGTTCCGTATTGCACCACTTAACGTTCAGTTTGTGGCTTTGTATGTGTCCATGTGATCAGCCAATGAGTGACTATGGTTTCTTTAATACTTTTGTACATCCATAAATTCGGCTTCTTGTCTCACGAATATGAACCGCTTACTGCAACCAGAACGAGTTCTTCTGCTTATTACTTGCGTGGGAGGTTTTAATCCGAGTACGATTTCTAGGGCTATTCGAAGTCTCTAATTCCGAGTATTACACTAAAATATCGATCGTGCATCCGAAAATTCCACAAACATGCACCAACGGGCGGCCGTATTGTTCGCACTATCAGTCTGCCTAATGACTGTTAACTGAGGGAGATGATAGTGATCGTATATTCACAACTTGAGTGCATATTCCGGACGATATAGTCAAGTCTCTGGTATACAGAACACAATGCATATACATTGTAAGCTCTGTTATCAAGTGATGATGGGGTTGGCTTGAGATACCAGAATCAACGAAGAGTCCTAAATATGTTAGATGATTTCGTTAGCCCCATATTGCGGATTCATACGATGACACTAATTAGGCGAGTGAAAAGACCTACAGCGTAGCTGCAACCAAAAAGATGAGGTCAAGGCCAACCTAATCTCTGAATAACACATTGAAATTGGAGGATGCAAACTGCATATTACACAAACTAGTCATCACTTAAGCATTTTGATATGGTCAGCAGATTGTATGAAGGATAATTTGGTAAAACAATGTTGATCGCGTAGTTCATAACGATCGACTGACAGAAGCCACACTGTTAGATCAACGGAAGTGCGGAATGATCATGCCAGAATAACACACCAAATAGCTGAATAGGGGAAGGGAGAACGGACAATTCTACCGCATTTCATTTGAAGTGGAGAGCTCAAAATGATACACTTCCTACAAAACCGGCGGCCAGCACGAAATTTGTACGTCAACCGATAAATATGCCTGAGTTAACAGACACCGTAGCAGAGCACGAGTACTGTGTGGGTTCCACCCGAAAGCTTTAAAGGTAGTAGTAGTAGTGTCCAGTAGACCGAATGGCCACAACGAGTCGAATACCAAACACACTCGAAAAGTCCCAACGACTGCAGGTATATGCACCAAGTCACACATGGGTAGCAGAATACGAAACAGCCACATTAGCACAAATGGATCGAAGCCCGGACTATAAAACGTAAAAACCATGTACATTGGAGTGGCAAGCTACGCTGTAAGTGGGTAAATCAAGATGACCAGATCGCTAGTCTTCAAACATGCATGACCTACACAATAAGACCAGATATATCACGATATCTTCATAATTGTGATGCGGGGCATTAAACAGAGAAAAGTTGCCACTAAATGAAACGACAGTCACAAAGGATAAATTAGTAAATACGAACAGCGCGAAAGGTATGTTGTGAAGTGCACATGGTTGGTACCTACGTTCAAACAAGAATTGTACGGTGTTTACTTGTTGTCGCCTATTCAATGGAAGTGCACCCGCTCTGAGGTATATTCCACAAGATAAAAATGCTAACCTAATCAGGATTGCCAAAATGAGATGAGAAAGCGAAACCATAAATCTCTTGTACTACCCGCTCAAAAAGCAGTCCGCGATATGACGTAAGCCCACAGCCGCCCGCCTAAGCGATGAATCGGTCAGCTCAAGCGATCAGTGAATGAAATAGAAACTATGAGATAGATTACAGAATAAATACAAATCAGAAGAACATTGTCATGAAGGGAACTGATCAAGCGTTAGACGAGCAAAATCAAAATGAACGTCCAGATGCTGCAATTACAATAGTTATCTACAAAGAAATGAGCAAATAACGTGGGCACCGAGGCCACCTACCATACTCCAACCACGTTATTTGTTTTCTGGCGAGTAATGCTCAACAAATGTAGCCAACAATCGCAGAATACAGGGATACGCGCACCGAAGGCAAAAGAAGCTGCAAACAACCATGAGTACGTACCTGCACAGATGAAAGGCATAGCCGGGACGAACGCGTCCTGCTCGGCCTCTACGCTGCTCTAGATTGGTCTTGCTGGCCCAGGAGGTAGAATAGGAAGTCATATTATTACGAGCTGTGAACATTTTCATACGCACTAGACACAAATCAATCACAAACACCACATCGTTGATGGTGATCGAGGTCTCCGCAATGTTCGTGGAGAGTACGAGCTTAGTAACGCCTGGTGGAGATGGTCTGAACACAAGGCGCTGATCTTCGCGAGGAACTTGGGAATGAAGAGGAAGAATGAGGTAGTCCTTTCCGCCAAACCTTGGATGGGCTTGAAGATATTTGCGCAGCATACTGATTATGTTCCAGCCAGGTAGGAATATTAACACGGCGCCCGGGATACCCATACCAGCGATACGCTCCAAAAGACAACCAATCAGATCAAAAGGAGCCTCTTTTTCGGTTATTTCTCTCATTGAGCGGGCAACATCCTCTCCGTACTCTGTGCCGCAGATGAGATTGCAGTTATCAGCCACTGCTTCGGCTGACATCTCCGCTTCTAGACGACGTTTGCGCTTCCGTTCATCGCACGGTGGTGGAACGTAGTTCAACATTTTGATGCAATCCTCGAGGAAGTAATCTGAAAACGAGATAACAATATTAAGAACAATCGGTTTGACCTGTGCCAGAAAAGTGTGAATAGAGCCTGAGTTGATTAAATTAGCATACACCAATAGGGATGTACGCAAACTGGATTACTGCCAGCGTGATGAATAGGAACAAACACATACTCAGTTCTATGAGGCTCGTATATAAATTAGAAAGCTATCGTCACCGCAAAGTCGATCAGAAACCGAGGTAAATCCCTTGCCCCCACGGTAGCCATTCAATTTGAGTAGATGGGGATCTACACGCGTCCCTAAATCAATTTTGCCATAATTATCATATATTTTGCTGTGATCGTTCTGCTGAGTACTTCGGAATGCGCTTTGTAGCCTCGAAATGCAAAGTGCTTCTGCAAGATTGCTGTGATCACGTAGGTTTAATGTTAGATAATGAAGTCATGGAAGTAGTTGACCGGTTTGTATACCTGGGAAGCTGCATCAGCGGCTGCGGTGAAGGTGTAGGGAATAAAATAGAGGCGCATATTTTCAAGGCTAGAACGGTGTTTACTAATCTGAGACATTTATGGCGACAGAAAGGTATCTCTTTGAAGCATAAGGGTCGTGTATATAAGACAACAGTGAGGGCTGTATTACTCTACGGCAGCGAAACCTGGCCACTCGGGGTAGAAGACGTGAACCGTCTTCAGGTGTTTGACCACCGATGTCTACGTTCAATCGCTCGTATCGGGTGGCACCAACGAGTGAGTAACGAGGAGGTTAGGAAGCGGGTATTTGGCACTGATTGCCAAACGAGTTCTTTCCTTCAGTCATTACACATGCTAGTCGTCTGCCACACCAAGCACTGTTTGCCAACGCTGCGATCGATTGGCACAAGGTGCGAGGTGGATAGATGATGACCTGGCGTAGACAAATGAAATTGTTCACGAAGGGGTTGGCTACTGTAGATCGGGATCGTCTTCCGAGCTGGAGCTCTCGCGACTCACAGAGTCGGTGGCTTTAGACGTTAGGTGAAATGGTGGCTAACCGAGCTCAATGGCGTGAATGTTGTCGTTGTTTGGCCAAGTTATCTGTGAAGTGAGTGCACTTATTGAAGCGGGGCAGTGAAAGCCGTGAGGAAGCTGTCTTGCTGATGACGCCTTACTTTCACTTACATCTCGGTTGTTTGTTTGCAATGTGTAGACGCCTTGATGTTGTATGTTTGAATGTAGACGTAGCTATTTTTAGCGGTTAGGTCCCTACCCTCTCCCTTTTTTTTCTGTCTACCTATACAGGGTTTGCTTTTTCCTCTTCGTGGTTGTGTGGCAGTTAAGCATCAGTGTGAACCACTGATGTATTGTTGTCTATGATGATGATGACGACGACGATCGAGTTTAAAACTGGATGAAGTATAGATAAGGAGTCCATTATTTAAGTACATCACACTACGTGGAAATATCCATCGACGGTGGAGAAATAACAGGTGACCTACTCCTGCTTATCTAATCAACAGTATGCGCGTCTGAAACCACCACGCGTCTGCTAGCCGGCTCAGTTACCACACTTTCTCTGCAGCCTACTTATGAATGTACCATTGAAACTGTTAAGCTTCTTAAAAGTAGAGGGGAAATCAATGTTTCAACCAGCGTGTAAAAATAAAAAAATAACACGGTTTGTCTCATCATTCAAACATCTGTGATTTTTACTGAGAAAATGCTACGTAATTTTTTAAATTGAGTTCATATTTTTTACGAGTAAAATAAGGCGGAAGAGCTGGCATATTTGGGAGATGAGAAACGGTTGGAACCAGGTCGGCCTGAACAACTGGTGAGAATAGTTTTTGCTTCTGGACTATATGCTTCAAATAAAAATATGTTGACACCAAATGATATGTTAGAAGATATAACTGAAGCGCAACTGGCAGAGTTAGAACACCTGAAGAACATCTAGGTAAAAGTATGGCCAGAGATAAATCTGACATGATCTTGAAATGGCAGTATTTGAGTGCCAGTTGAAATAAGCACATTTTGAAAATAAAAGTAGCTCAATTTCAACGCACAGGCATACAAGACAAGCTAACACTTGATAAACAAGCTGAAAGGTTCTACTACAGTTTCACAGAGCTCATCTCCCTGAAGCAGAATTACCGACTCTCTTAACGAGTAGAATTCAACCAAGACATATCCTATCAGTGATCAGCTCCGAGCCATGCTGTCGTGAAACTACAAGTTGTTCATTTTCGATTACTTACCACCAACCTAATTACAACACATAACCGTGTTACTGAAGAGAAAAATTGACAAATCAAAAATGTGAAGTAGTTAACAAGCAGAACTATGTAGCATTACAAACTATAAACAACTAAAAGTTTTGAGTAACCTTCTTCGCGTTTCATTAAAACACTAATATTGGTGGTCGACAGGTGTAAACAAATGTGAAATGAGCGAGTCCTCAAAACAATAAACATTTCCTTTTTCAACTTCCATTCTCTATCCGCAATAAACATGTACGTGTGTCGGGTTATTAGGCAAACGTTTTTCAGAAGTGTTGGGTAGAGAGAGAAAGGTTGGGAAATATTAATCTGAAGAACACGACATATCCATCAAATTGCAAAAGCTGTACGGAAGGTAGTCATGAAGATCCCTAACTGCCAGTAACACAAACGCTACGTTCAGGATATCAAAGCTGAAGAAACAAATTTGCTCGCAGTTCGCCAGGATGATAAATGTGAAATTTGGTGGTGTGGTCCTTTATCATGATAGTCACCCGAAAACATCTTCGAAAAAGAAGCCAACTTTAGCTCTGTATTCGTTCGGTGTGCATTACCGACCTTCGTTTGTCTTGCTAAACCTTGATCATCGGTGTTCTCGCAGTGACCTCTGCAGAAATCTTATAAAGCCTCTTGATGGAAGGTTCAATTCGTCCTGAAACTGAAATGAAAAATAACTGGGTGCACGCTCAGTCTGGTCCAACGTGCAGTATGTCAATAACAAACAAATCCTGGCGCGAACTTCGTGCAACAAGTGAGTCCACAATTTCACGACGATTCCGGAAACTTTGCGTTAGCAAACTCAAGAAAGATCGGAAAGTCAAAAGTAAGCATAAGCTGGAAACCAACTTTACAAAAACGATCGTTCAATGGTAGTTACAAATGAGTACCATGCTGAGAAAAAGTCGGTGATCTCAACTATCTACAAGTATGTGAAAAAGAAAAATATCAGTTTACGGACCTAATTAACCCATTTTACGATAGCTTGGAGGGGATTGAAACAGAATTTCATAGAACTCCGCGATGGAGACTAAGTAGATAGTGAGGGTCGCGAGTCCCGACTACCTAGGATGAATTGCGTGGCACTACGGTGAGGTTAACCGAAGGTCAGTACTCGCTTAGCATGCCACATGAAAAGTAAGTGACACAACTTACACTCCACCGGGTGTGTTCGTCCCTCTATATCGAGCACACTGCACTCGCCGAAGTATTCGACAAACATTGTCGTGTCGATCGTTGCCGACATAAGCACCAATCGCAGATCACGATGTGTCTGGACCATCTCGCGTAAAAGAATCAGCATAAAATCCGTATTGACATCACGCTCGTGTATTTCATCAACGATGATGTGCGATACCCCTCGCAAACCGGACTCCATTTTGCGAGCCATCGTACCGACCGTGCAGAAAAGAATAGAGCCATAAGGGCGTGGGTGTACTGTTTCAAATCGGACGGAATAGCCAACCGAAGTCCCCACGATCTCCGCACGTTCAAAAGCGATCCGTTCAGCCAAACTGATTGCGGAAATGCGTCTGGGTTGTGTAACTAGTATGGAGCATTCGGCGCCTCTGCCTGATTCAATAAATGAGTCTAAAATAAATTGCGGAACCTACAAAAAATGAGTCAACAAGAAAATGTCAGCTCCCGTACACTGCGCATTAGAAACACGTAGAGAACTGAAGAATTTGTAGTACACAATTCCGGAATCACTCAGATGCGGGCTACTCAGAGAACCGAATATCACCTAAAACACCACCGGACAGATTGCACGTTGAGGAACGACATGGACGTTGTGAATTAACGAGCTCACCTACTGAACAACCAGGCACAAACACACAGCAATACTAAGAGGACTTGGTTGAAGAACGACTGGCAAGTGCTTCAAGTAAAACACAGATAATGACAAACCTGATGATGTACGTGTTAAAATGTATGACTTCACTAGCGTGAAAGGGATGGCGGGTTGCCAGAAAGCTTTGCAATACAAAGGGCACACGAATATTCTACGGTCACCGGCAACCACCCTGTTAGTTTACAGACAAAGCCCACAGAACAGTACGGACGGACATACGATTGGCGAAATCCGATTCAGATTAGCCTGTCAGTGACCGAAGCCTAAAGACGCCTGTGCATAACACTCGCCACAGGTGGTTTATGCCGCACCACCTGTGGTTCTACTCACACACTATAAACCCCGAAGGAATAAGACCAGGAGATGCATAAACAGAGGTCTTTATGGTCCAGCCGACCAATGTTGGTTAGACAGATAGTAGACTAGTATGAAACCGAAATTTTTATCACTCGAAAACAGAAAGATATCACAATGGTAAGATCTAGGCTGAGAAGAGAGAAGTTGAACATTTGAAGCAGGAAATAATTCAACAAAGTACAATCTATCGCATTCCAGTTAGAAGGAAGAAGGAAAAACTTCAAGTTGGACAGAAAAACAAACAAGACATTCATCAAATAAGACACCAACAATGCTGAAGAAAGGTAGGTCACCATGGACGGACGCATACACAATCGTCACATCAGGTGAGTAGTTCGCAGGCCTCTCTGTGCAGTGGATTTTCAGGGTTCATCCGAGGAACTGTCCAACGGACAGCGAATGATGTAAACCTAAAAGGGTCTAGTGGCTTCGGTGTATAAAGATATCATCCGAATTTTTTCATGACTAAATAGAGTACTTTCCAGCACTGAACTCTTTTTCCTTCATTTATTCAAGATCAACGATTTGTCTACCCTCACATGACTATGTCAACACTAAGTAACAGCGCCAATCACCAACACATTGCTATCGATAATAATGATGAATTGAAAATAAGCAAGAGACCGGATGCATCTATACGCGAGGTGGCCAACGATCAACGGAAAATGTCAGGAATGTAGAAAGAAAATGAACATGCCTGAGTAGTCTTGCCGCACCCGGTTTCACCACGAATTAAAGTGACGCGATTGTGAGAGATTGCGTCTATGATGGAACGTCGATAGGGGTGGACCGGTAACTGAGCTCGATCTTCTAACAAAGAACGGAAATTTGGCTCGTTATCCAGATGGCGGAGACGTTCTTCAGCTAATATGGCACTGATTTCGGACAGCGACATGGAAGCCTGTAGACGAAAAATAACGAACTCTGAATTCGCGCACTTAAAAGTCCATTGTAGCGATAAAATAAAAAGTAGAGCAAAAATAAAAGACCAACCTGTGGTCCATCGTCAATGTTGCAACTGAACCAAGGGTTCCAGTTCGGCATTGGAGGACACCAGGGAATCATCTGAGGCTGCTGAGCGGGCATCTCTTCAAAATCCGTCAAATTATACTGTGTGATCATGTTAAACGGTTGGCCAGAGGTCGAATTCCGAGGCGGCTGTACGGACGGTTGTAACCCCAAATCATCTAACAAACTGGCCAACGATTGTTCCAACGATGCGTTTAGGTCAACACTGTAGGGAGGAACCTGTAAAACGGTTGGCAAACAACTTCTTTTCAATTGGGAACATCTGAAGGATTGCATTGTTGTCAGTGAGCCAGCACCGCTGCAGGCTCAAACATACCAGTTCAGTTCACATTCGGAGAATCAAACAGCAAACATTTTGACAATAAATACAACAGCAGTTTCAGTGATGAGATGGCCCCGAGGCTCGCAACTATGTGCGATGTGCTGACCAACTTACACCAATTTCCGCGCAAACTTGGCAGATAGGTGGGCAAAATCAGCAATGAGTTGATGTAGGCAAGTGAACAGGACGCAGCTACTTTTGGCAACTGACGCCAGATCACGGGCCAATTTTTCAGCTGATCCAGTCTGACAGTCTCGGGAGTGTAACATTGAAAGTAAGACGGCGAAAATTCGAGTTCCACATTGAAATAACAGCTCATACAGAAGTCTACGGACATTTCAACAACAAGGTATAAAACACGAATCAGAAAACTGATGGGCTTTTTGTAATGAACATGCCTGGTGGACGAAATCGCAGTCAATGCGAAAGGTAAATGTTGATGAAGGTGTGCAAATCACATCTCTAACCGGGATAGAAGACAGTAGTTAGATACCGCGTGAATTTTGCAGTGAGCCACATATAGTGACAGACTTATCAAACAGGTGATAAGGTATCAAATTTACAGCCAAATGGCTGAAAATCTGGGCACAACCACTGGGCTAAAGTTTAACGAGCAATTGAACACAAAGGGAAAGAAGTTGTAGAAGGCAACCCTATGTTAAACCTGAAGGATACGCATACATGAAAACGAATACAGCACGATATCATGTAGATAACGACCCGACGAGGGACATATAACCGATTTCCACATTACCTCGTCATGTTTTTTCTTTTTCTTTTCACCAGTAAAAGCTCCGATTTCGCCAGCATGAAACAGCTGTCGAACGAGAGACAAACAGCATGCCCTGGAAGCCATCTGTTTGTTAGACCCGGACTCCCGTGAATACAAATTTTTTCGCAAGCCCTTTGCGAAGATTGTCATTTCGGCCGCATAACTCCTATTTAAAAAATGAAGAAATTTCAAGTAACATTCAAGAATAAGGTTTTACTTCTAACAAAATGACTGACAAGTGGATTTGACAGGAAAACCCGTTTACTTACTTAAGATGAACACAACTGCTGTATGTCAGGCAGTTTTGTTGTGAATAGTATACTAATCACAAGTAGTATATTGCTCACAAGCGACATTCAGGAACAAAAGGGCAAGCTCCGAACGCCAGGAAGACGATAGACAAGAAGAGACTATCGGAATAGTGTGTACGCGCTACGGCAGAAGTTCCACCGAGGCGAATGACAACGTACTGTCGCCCGATGTATGTGAATACATGTCTGTCGTGCAAACGAGTGAGCGAGAATGTGGTTTAATTTTTGACATGACATGTACAGGAGTTTGCGCAATAAACGAATTCTCAGGCCAAGCGTCTTTTGCGGTCACAACAACGGTTGCCGTGACGAGCGTTAGGATGAAGATACCCTGGCCGCAGCCGTTTGAACATGGAGACGTCCGGACGTTCCTGTAGGACTTCGAGGACGTGGCCGAAGTGGTCCGAGTCAAGATCGACCGTGAGAAGCTGGCTGCCCTGCGGACGCTGGTGAAGGACAGAGCGAAGACAATGCTGGACGCAGCGCGAGGAGGCCCTGCGAAGATGGAGTGGGCCGCTGCAAAAAAGGCGGTGGTAGCTGCAATTGGCAGCCCGGTC
>JTDE01020792.1:39866-71228 GCA_014338405.1 Paragonimus skrjabini miyazakii | reverse complement strand
ATATATATATATATATATATATATATATATATATGCATATGGGGATATTGACTCGCAGTACACAGAAATATAAGACGAAACGAGCTGACTCACCCAAGTTTTAGTCACCTGCCTCATGCGTCCTTCATGCAAGTTGACCTTCTCGAACAGTGCTTTGAAACACTCAAAACCTACAATTCAGATGAAAATTCTAAAATTAACTGCTTTACACGGGCCAGTCAATAACAGTAGGCCCGATTAAGTGTAATTCTGATTGGTCAGCACAAAAACCGAGTTGAAATGTATTCGGAGCAACGTGAACTATTCAGAGGGACAACCAAATTTTCAAAGATAGTTCATCACCGACAGCACATTAAGAAAGCCGAAATTTGATCAAATCACAATGATAAGAAGAACAAATGCTTGACTGTAGTAAAACAGATTCAGGTTGACAAGTTGGTTATGTAGTTTTACTCATGCGGTAGATCAGTGGATTAAAATAACGCAACGTTACGGGAAATTTATAGGACTATACGTTCCAGGCTTTTTCGAGTGGCCCTCATCAGCTGTGATATGACGAAAATTTCCAACATATGGTCAAAACGTATTAAACATTATGTTAAAACCTCTCGGTTGCATTTGAACTCAGCTGTAAATGACCAGTACTTTGAAACTGAAAATAAGACAGCTTCAAATGCTGAAGACAGTTTGAATTCGAGCGGCGCCACAAGTTAAGGGTCCTTGTATCCAGTTTGGCATATTCAATTTGAACAAAAAACGATTACTGCTTACAAACTATCTTACGACTCAAAGTATAACTCCCCTAAAGTTGACACTGGTGTTAATAGCGAAACAGGCATCCAGGTGACTGGGCATTTTAGAGTATACGGAACCATTATATACCACTTGTCAGGTAACAACATCATGATAATCTGAAGAGATCTTCCCTAGAACGTCAGGATAGTGGGACCGAATCTAAATGTCAGTGTATTAAATTCCCCGAACATGTATCATGACTACCAAGCTACCGATTTCAGTCGAACTCAGGTAGTGTGAAAATCAAACGACATACCAGCAGATGGGTTAGCACTTGCAAAAGTATCTTAGCCATCGAAGTCTGTGCCACGAAGACCAACATATCTGTCGTTATCTTCAAACTGCCCATTCTGAAAATACACTGGCGAACCGCCTTGTTGCTTATGCGATGATCTAACTATCGCAGTACAATTCTACGATGAGACCGGCATTCGGTCTGAGCATTATCAGCAAAGACAGGTCAAGCGTTACAGACATTTAGAAGGTGTCTACTTACGTACTTGTTGAAGACTGTCAAACAATTAAAAACTAATTTTAAGCTGATGCCAAACGTGGTAAAAGCAAAACATTGCTACCGAGATTTTGGCTATTTGATTGATACTCCTAGCAGAGTTAATATAACTACCTGGGAGAGTGAACATCTCGATGAGTTCCTACGTATCACTAATGATGATGAGCGTACGCACAAGTTCTTATGACCACTGAAACAGAACGTAGTATTTCGTCGAAAAAAATGGAGAGGGAAATTGCCGAACCGATAACATCATTTTTCGAGCAGGTTATGTGCTGTCTAAGGCGATCGTGGACGAGAAACCAACAACCATGACTCATACCGTTATCGAAATTGCCAGTCAGTCTAAACACAAGTAACATCCCAATAAAAGTTAACGAATCAAAAGTATTTTAAAGAATTACCCACTCAATCGTATTCTTTTAAAACGTGTCGGGTGTAAGCAATCTACAAAGATACAGTAAAGCAAGGTTACGGCTAAAACGAAATCAGTTACAACAGCTATTAACCCTGTAAACAGCTGTTTATCTGTTTATATTGATAAGAAGTAGGGGATTTTGGTTATCATATAGACTGAATATCACCCACAATTAATCACAACTGTCGCACTGACATGGACTTTCTATTCAGCTTCTTTTCGAAAGGGATCGACTGGAAAGTCTAAGTCACTGTTTATATGTGTTAATTAGAGCCAAATTCTCCTTAGTGTCACCGCCGGGTCGAATGAGTACAACCTGGAAGCGAATGAACCAATTGCATGACCTCGAAATCATCTGCGGAAATGAAGGTACTAGGATAAATGTATTAAGAAAAGTCCGGAAAATAGTCATGGAGGTATTTGGAAAACTCACCATACCAGAATTTTCGGCTTAGATCAGCTAAAGACGTCAAATTGAAAGACTAATGGTATTTATCCAATAATCAGATTAAAATGACGTGGCTGGTACGTTGAACTCTGAAGCGATTAAGAAAGTGTTTTACTATTGAGCTCCAATTTAAACTAACGCTAGATCCATCAAATATTTATTGAAGAAAATCCGTCAGATGCGCACCTAAACTAGGAAGACGGTGGCTATGTTTCGCATAAAACAATGAACAAGTGGGCTACTTATGAGTAGTATAAATTCAAAAGCTAATTACTTTGCTAGGCAGAGTTGTGGTATTACGTGGGTTGCTCGGCATTAGCATGAACCGAAGTAAATAACGTCGTTCATATTTTTCTCGCGCCCTGCTGATTCGTGGTTGCTTGCACTGCGCACTTAAGACTTCACCAGTAATCATGGCAAACTGTAAGGGGATCATGCCAGAACATCTCGACTACACCAAGTGTAACAACGACACAAGCGAAATTTGTTTATAAAAGTTAAGTCTCCAAGAACGAGCACCAATTCCAGAATTAAGGGGGTGAACACGTGAAGCTAGCAAGAGTTGTGAAACGAGTGGTCCTACACCACATGCAACACTTTAAGCCGAGTCAACGAGCGCACCAGCTGCCCGTTTCCAACATTCTTCCACCCTTGTTAATTAAAATATCTTTGGTTGAACTAAGAATGAACATAGAATAAATACTGACAAAATCGACAAATTTGCATGAAAATAAATGAACATTTCAGTTGCGCTTAATGATTATCACAGTGCCCGGTATAAGGTAAATTTTGCAGGAGCAGGTTTAAAGAGAAGTTTATTTCAAATTGAACACTACGTTTGATTGCAGCCTTCACATTCAGATAAGCTTTTCGGACAGCCCACTTCGAAAGTAAGCACTAGACTCGAGTTCCGCTTTTGTTAGAGCTCATCACTGGTGCATATCATTGTCTGGGTCAGAGTGTAAACTCCGACCTTCGTGTCTGTGAGAGTCACATGTTAATCACTACACCAGTAATCTCACAATAGGCATGACCGAGTGATCAGATCCAAACGGGATTCAGCCCGCTCTAACTGCAGTTAGATGGAAAATACTTAGCATTGAAAGAGATCAATGTTAAGCGTGCGCTGAAATTAACACTGTCTGTTGGCGGTGGAATGCCTTACGATTAAAGCTGAATAAATAGTTATTAACATATAATTTAACAGTATGAACAAGAAAAGCAAACCATCAACATAATTGGGGTTTTGATGGTCCATTACAAACCGGCACATCGAAGTATGACATGAATAGAATAGGAGAAGCTATATAGCGGGTTTCAACTGTTGTACAGAAAACTGACGTGAAATTTATATCAAGCAAGGTGTGTAAGTGATTTCCGTTGCACTACAAACATATTTTAATCAACGAATCTGAATGATAAAAAGGAGTCGAGATGGCGTTCATTAGCTATTTTCTTTATTTAACTAAACAACAATTTAAGCAATGACGGGATCATTGAGATTAATGCAGTCACAGGTGGTTGTTAGGAAACTTACAAAAAACACAAGCGAATGCAATTAGAAGTATTATCAAGCAGAACAATTCCCTCCAATCATTTCAGCAGTATGTCTGGGAGATACACAAAACCACATGTTCTGACAGATTATGGTAATACGGCGTCGGTGATTTGTAGTGACCACGTGAGATAATAATGAGAACGTGAATATTAATATGAGAGTCAGCCATAGACTAACTTCGGGGCCGTCAGTTACCGAAGGCGACATCTAGAGATAGCGATGATAATTTAGCTTATTTAGATGGAGCAATTCAAGAAAATGGTGTCTGCGTCGACAAAGCAGCGATTCAGATGTTCAACATCGATATCAGGAGTCTCGTTGGTCTTGTGCTTACCAATAATCATGTTGATAAGTTCCGTTCATTTTTTTCATGAATTAATGTTGTATCACTTTTATTGAAAGCCCAAATTTGTTATCACAAAGACAGCTGAGATAAAATTGATCTATCTGAACGTTTTTTTGTTTGTTTGTATAACAGTTTCAATGGCTCGAATAACATGAAACGGAAGGTGAGATATATCTATGAGGGACAATATTAGAAAAAAGCAAAGTAATGATTGAATATTCTCTATCGGATAAGTTAAATAGGCTAGGGAATTAATACTTCACGTTTCTCTTAATCAGACGTTTCTGTATGAAGTTTCTTCTGATCTGTACACTATATCTAACGAAAGTCGATTTTTGGAACACACTTCTTGAAATAAAAATGTAACAGATAATTGTCCTCGTTCGTTTCTCAAAAATTCATTTTCCCGTCGTTGCACGAGGGAATACATAGGTCACATGACTAGGTGATTTCTTGAGACGATTACAGAGCATCGACATACACAACTTGGCAATTGCAACGTCAAGGCAGTAAATAGTACGATAAAAACACATCTGATGGACTCAAGTATTCACGTTGACGGTGACAATGATCATCGTGTTGGGTAAAGATTCATCGCGTAACCTCAGATTGGTTCAACCTCATGTTGTTTACCACTCATAACTGGGTTACAAGACCCAATTCTTCGTGGTAACAATAAATATTCTCAAAGCCTCAGTTTTTATCCCACACCCATTTACGCCACTGACCCAAATTCGAGTGACGTGGTACGTGTGCGAAATCCGTAATGACTCGTTCTCAAGTAGTCGACTGACTAGCGAAATTCTTGAAGTTGATCTCCGTCTCTCATGTACATACACTTGAAGACCTTTCGTAACTGCATTGGACTAACAAACAGCTGTAAAAAAACAGTCCGCACATACTTGCTGTTAAATTGCTTCTGGCAGTTTAGGGTAATTCATTCACTGCCGCGTATACGACAATTCCAATACGCTTATTCAGACGGTTGATTTAGCGAGATTATCTTCCAACTCCAAAAAGCGTCAAAAAAGATGACCGAAAAGATTGGAATTTACACGGTATTGTTTAGTAAAATTACAATAAAGGTACTATCTCATCTTGAATGTGAATTAACCGAATACACAAATTATCCAGCAAAGTCGGTCAAAATCACCGTTCAATCAGCTGGAAATTAGCTGCAGCTGAAGGTGAGAACGTGTCAAACAATAACAAGAAGGAAGCTTTAACGGATAAACAATGGTAGTTAAAAAAAAACATTTTATGTGCATTTATGGTAAAAAATTCATCGTGATGGTTTACTGCACACAACAAAGATAAACAAAGGCAAATTAAGGATCGGCTTTCTACAAACAAACCAAACATGTCTCAACGGATTCATCGCGCAGCATCATAACAAAAGACGACAAACGTACCACACTAACTTCAACAGATCCAACACCTCCCTTCACACATTTGGTTTTGAAATACACTTTTATGAGTAGAGAGTTAGCATCAATGGAAGAAGAGCTTGAAGGAGACAGACAAAAAGACAGAAGGCATGGGCGCGCCAGTGAGATTATGGGTCATTTGAAATACAGCCTTGTTTGAACTGACAACAGAATGAGGAATCTATTCACATCCCTCATCCTTCCTTACCTTTCCACCAGAGATATTGTTCATGGCTGTATGACAACTAAACATCAAAAACAACCAATGATGTATTGCTGTCGATGATGAAGATCGAAATGCAGCATCCACAAGTAACACTAACGCATAAACAATAGTGATCGGTTAGTAATGCTCAGGGATAGTTCACACTGATATACAACACCTATTGTAGGTAATGTTCGTTATATGTTTCTGAGGTGTTATCCCTTCTGTACGTAGTTGATAAAATGCACATAAATGTATTCAACTGAACAATCACAATGCAACTACTTGTTTACTACTTCAAGATTAAGTTGTTTGAGACAACTCGTTCTCTCCCAGGGTTTCACTAGAACGGTCAAAGGACTCAATATGGGTTATGAATCCCGGATCAACAGCTTGCACAATCCGATTAGACAGGTACACATGTTCTGTCCCGTGCCATAACAAGAAGCAACCTGTAATTAAGTAAAGCTGAGCGCGTTCACCTTTTTTGAGTGATTTAGTACCATTGCTCAACCATTCTCAAGCCACCGACGGATGGGTTAACGAGAAAAGGTACAATGCTCATAAATCTAATTATGAATCTAGCCATGGTGGATCAGCTGAGGCCCTCCACAGTATCATTGTGTATAGCCATAACATATACTTGTACAAACTGTTCCATTCCATCAAAACTAAAACGCCTGGAAAGCACACAGAGACGTTGGTTGTCTTGGCCGGAATATCGAACGGAGTTTAGCAAAGCTCAACAAGGGTCACAGATAATTGAACCAAGTAAAAATAGAGTGCTAGCAACTGCGGTCATCGCTCAAAACACTCTCTGGATAACGACTGTTCACCCATGTCCGGAAAAATAGGCGGTGTCGTGGTGACCGTATACCCGTTTAGTAGATGGCATGTGAAAGGCTGCGTGTAAGATCACTGGGACAAACGAACTATAATCAGGGGTCACATAGTCACATGGAAATGGTTGATGGCACAGTGTGTGTGGGCGCATGTATGTGTCAACAGGGCGATTAAGTAACTCAGTAAACCAGTTGCAAACTTTCAATCAGCAGATGATGCAACACACAGTTTCACTTTAGTCAATCCCTCAATATTAATCAAGTAAATGAGGAGGACGATAATAGCATGCACTGTATGACAACCACATGTAGCTTCTGGTTGAACAAAGTAACAACTTCCATTCAGACCATGGTGAAACAGAAAGAGAACCTGTTGAGTCAAATGTAACAAGAGAGACAAACATAGTTGGTTTTGCTATACATACTCAACTGTACAAGAACTAAATATAGTTCCACCATAAGATACGGATCATTAGTTTTCTGCCATGAAAGCATCAGTGTGAACCACTAATGTATTGCTGTCTATGATGATGATGATGAATAAGTCGACAAACACATCCATCAGGCCAAGGTGATACTGTACGACAAAAAACGCAACACGAGTTAACCGGTTAGTAAATGTTATCAGCTGTCGGTCATAAAGGAATAACCATCATAAACAATTATTCTCCAAACCCTCCGTTTTCGTTAAAACAGCGTTTTACAGAACACGTAGCACTCCACCAAGAACCAAGTATCAGTATGTTACGATAACTTGGACAGTCTGAATTTGCAACACACCTTGTTACAAAGCTATAAAATCAATCCATGGATGCGCGCAGCTCTCATCTTGTGGACGTACAAGTACACAACGTGCGAGACAAACGCACGCTGAGAAAACAGAAATGCGACAGAAACTCATGTTATTGAGGTACCTATAAAGAGCTGGATGCCAGCGTTGTCGCACGGATCAACCAAAATGTTAGGGAAGATAAGCCATCTTGATGTCAAACAGAAGCGGTCATTGAAAGTCCGCCATTTCTAATTGTACATGTCGCGAAAGGCAACGTTTAACAAGTTCGGGTAATCGACCTTTAGTTTGTAAACGAGTGCACTTGAATAAACGGACAAATACGGATACTAAGGTAGTCACTTCCTGAGAGGTCCATCTCCACAAGGAAAGAGGATGACCTTATTCGTAAACATACCCGGGACCGCTCACAACGAAGTAAAACATATTTCATGGAACTGTCAGTGTATGAGCTTTCGTTGCGAGAAAAAATACAATCCGGATAGTCCTGATGTGTGTGTGGGGGTGGTATTGGAATAAGCTTCCATAGTACAGGATGCCCCTCTGTAAAAGGGCCAATGCCAGGAGATCGATAATGCACCACAAAGTATTTACACTATTTAGCGTGATAGCAGCTGTGATCGGTGGTGACCAAAATACTACCTTTTACATCAAAAATCGGACGGATTTTACCATATGTCTTACGCGGAGAACTTATTTCAATGGAAAAGCCATATCCAAAAGTATATCGTTAGGAAATGCACATGTTTTATTGGTTAGTCCGTAGTACTGATTCAAACTCAGCTGATCTTTGCAGCATACTCGCTCGACAGTCATACAAAGATTGTAGTACATGAGGCGAAGTAGAAGGACGCTTGAAGGCTGGAATAAAGCCATCAGATTCCAGATCACTTTGAATCCCTTTTGAGGAACGCGCCGAAACGATGCAGAAGTACAGAAGAAAAACAGGAGAAGTATGTCCAACTGCTTTCCTCTAACAGACCGCATACTGAGGTGATCTTACAATGGCGTCGCGAAAACTTTTACTAACCTATTCATTTACTCTTTAACGATAAATGGGTATTAAATAACTCTCTAATGCAGTGATGTATAATTATCTCAGTTAGTTACATATGAAAAATGAGCGCCCTGTGATACATCGTGCCAAAATTATTTGTCGAGTATTGGGTGGTCTTGTGGTTTTGCCGGAGGGCGAATATACACACTGGACCAAAAAGGATACTGTCAAATTCACACGGAAATATTAGACGCAGACACGAAATAATAATGCTTTATGGTCAACAGATTCGAATCGGACCGACACAGTCTGCTCATCACGCACGCAAAAAATGACCCATCCCGTGCACAGTCGCACTTAGCAATGATTGCATAATCCATGTTCAGCAAATGCAAAGTACTCCATATGGATTGAACATCACCCACAATTAATCGCAACTTTCGCGTTCCCATAGACTTTCCAGTCCGCCCCTATCGAACAAGAGAAACAACACTAGACTCGAATTTCGCTCTCATTTGAGTTCGTCAGTAGTTCATATCCTTGCCACGGTCGGGACTAGACTTCCGGCCACGCTTTCATGAGGCGACCGTGTTTACCACTTCGCCATTGACCTCACATTGGGTACGACCGAATTATCATATGTGAACACCCAGCCACTTGCGCTTGTGAGTAACGATCGGTGGGAATGTCTATGGGAAATGTCTACAGGAATGTGACGGCTGCGATCAACTGTGGGCGATGTTCAATCCATGTGAAAACCAAAATCCCTTACTACTCATCACCAAAGCATTTCATTTTCAATGCATTTTTAAGTTCGTCCAGTGGCAACAGTGACCAAATGCAAAGAAGTTTGGTAGGCAGATAAGATATTGTGAACAGGAGAGGGCGGAGCTAACGTTACCACGGAAACAGTACATTTAGGACAGCAGGACAGGTCGGAGTATCAGTATGTTAGATGTACGAGACACATGGATCGAACTGCTTGCTAGTTAAATGCCATCATGATTTGTATAAAGATATCGAAAAGTTATGAAGTCCATCAAGAGTATCACCAGTGGCAAAACTACTCAATCTTATCATCTTAGGAAGGCATCCACCTTAGTGTGCTGGCAATTACTTCGGGTCAATTACTTCAGTTTTCATTTTAAGAGTTAATACATATCCTGATCGCTGGGTTATCGATTGGAGTTAACAGACAGTAACTGTCTCCCCTCGAGGCGATCGAGCAACCTGATCATTACTCACAAACGAAATTGGTCGTGTCTAATGTGAGGTCAATGGTGCAGCGGTCAACCCGGTTGCCTCATGAAACCGTGACCGGAGTTCTAGTCCCGACCGTGGCAAGGAGATGCACTACTGACGACTTCTACAGTGAGAGAAAATCGAGTTTAGTGCTTCTCTTCGAAAGGGGCTGACTGGAAAGTCTATGGGAATAAGACAGCTGTGGTTAATTGTGGGTGATTTTCAACCTGAAGTTAATACATAGTTTATTCAGCTTTCACACATTCTTGCATAGAATATGCCAACGGCTTGCTAAACCCAGTCCATTCGGTTAACAGTGTCACCGAACGAAGCTAAAAGTGCATCAAAACGCAGAGTGGTTTTGACTAAGGTGAACACAAATTGCGTACGTATCGCATAGTGCAACAGTGTGGGAGATTTTGCACGTACGTGATGGACTGACTGCCCCGGGAGCAATCTCGGTGATCGATTATTTGCATTTTTCAGCCATATCGGCTAAGTTTGAGAGAGGTTTCTTGAATCCATGTGTACACCCACGCTGAAATCTGCCATACAATCCACTGTTATGGCGTCACCTGACTTACAGACAAGTGAGAGGAACATAATATGTTACAGGCTAATGGACATGAACGGTACGTTCAATTACGGATAAATGCATAAGTACACGCAGGAACAGACAACTTATCCACAAACTATTCGGGGTTATGCATTGATTATGCATGACTATACGGTGAAAATGACACAGAAGTTTATAACAGGCGAAATTTGAGGCTGGCGATGTAGGTTTCGAATGCATGCTACCCCCACAATTAGCCCGCCGAGTCAGGTGGGATACAGTGGGAAAGTGTGTTGTAGTAACTGAATGAAGGGGCATACAGGATACTGAAAAATTATATCCTTAAAAAGACCCTATCAAAAGTTAATCAACTATGACAGAAAACTGAACTCAGTGCTGTCAATTTGAACATTTAGATAAGTTATTGATTATAACAGTAATTCCTCCAAATGTAAAAAACTGACAGAATACTTATCGATAATGAACTTGGTGAATGTAAATGAGTATTCATGGACGAACACAAAGTACAGTTACCACCGACTGATTTAGGGTGTGAACAATCGATAGAAGAGAAAGCAACACAGAATGAGGAAACGACTATAGGTTCCCCACTGATAAGTAACGCGAAAGGTGAATAACCTTCTTATTCCGCAAACATGTGTGAAAACAAACGTACCAGCAAAAGATCTGAATAGTACCGGATTGGATTTGAGCACTAATTTGGTAAACAGCATTGTCTGCGTTTCTGGCTCCAGGTAACTGAGACTTGCTGTGAACCAGGTAAAGCATTGCTAAAAATATAAAACAGAAGAAAAGACAAAGATATACAGTATAATTGTCACTGTGTCCGAAGCTTCAAAACGATGCAGATATGCACTAACCAAATAACCAATACCAAAACAAGGGCTTGAAAATATTCACAATAGGCAGTATAGTGTGCACTTACTTCTCTGTCAAACGCACCAACTCGTGGATGTCCAATAAGATTTTCCCACAAAGCCTTAGCACGTTCCGCGTTTAAACTCAATTCGGCATTGCGCAAAAGGTAGTGAAGCAGTTCAAAATGCCGCTTAATTACCTACAGGGGAAATTTCATTCACAAAATACATAAACTGTTGGACGCAAAATAGATAGGAGTAATTGACATGGACATTATGTCTCAAACGTGATAAAAAAAGGGGCACGACTCACGATCGCAAGCCGGTGCAATTTTACATATTCTAGCTGCATATTCACACACACAGAGTGAACGAGGATTTTGGTAGTTACCTCTAGGCACCGGTTAGTTAAGTGACGTTTGCGGAACACTGCTCAGTCCGCTGGTTGTCAGTCCGGCACAAATCGACCGCGCTCGGCATGCTGGCCATCAGTTATCGAAATTTGACGATTGTTTGAAAGGTGCGATGCAGAACGATGCTACGATTTCGACTCAAGAAGTCAAATGGGAGATTACGCTCGTGGGAACTTAGGAGTGATCGATTCAACGATGGTGCGTACATTTTAAGTCTACATTGTGATGACGATCCGGTTCAGCAGGAATTGCCATCTGGTTAGCTGAGAAGGGAGTATTATCTATTCTGGATTATACCGTCATGGTCTGTGTGGGCTGAGTGTCGGAAACCATCGTGAACAGTTTACTGACCGAGGTCGCACATGCACATGGAATTCACAGTCCCAAATCAGTTAGACGCTGCACATATATAAAGAATGCTTTGATAAACATGGGTCTTACGGACACCGACGAATACTTTAAAGGCAGTATTGCGAGCCTCAAAAACCGCTCAAATGTCTTTCAACTAGTGGCAAGCGCAATTAAAATACATGAAGTGGCAATTTGCGGCAAATTAAGTTTCTACAGTGTAACCACAACCGTCTAGATGATGTCGTGGCAATCAGATGGAACTTGCCCCATACATTACATAAGATAAACAACCCTAGGCATCCATCTGTAATGCTTGTCGCTTTTCGATAGTGTGGGTAAAAACGATCCACCGATGGAATATCACAAGACATGGAAATAAAATTTTAAAGATGTTTATTCCAAGCAATTTCCATGAGACCGACACCACGTGGATAAGAGCCTTTAAATGTGATGCAAACGCTGTCAACACGAAATCCTTCTTTTTCGTCTCAAAGATGAAATTTAGAGTAAACATTAGAAAATAGCAAACCCCGAATCTTAAATAGAGGGGACGGTTAATATACTGAGTTTTATGATTTTAAGATGCCTATGGTAGGGTCTTTTGTGAAATAGCTAACTTACATCACTGTGGCGAAATCCTAGCATGTCCAAACTGTCTGCATTCAGCATATCGCCATGCGATTGTACGGCCCATTGCTCGTAGCGAAGCAGAGAAGCCACCACCTGGGTTATCAAATCATGCGTCCGAATTAGTTCGTTCAAGTTGTCCTGAAATAAAAAGGGAGGCCAATGTAAGCAAACATTTCTGTATACGGATACTATAGGAATAGTTGATGTTTATAAGCAAAGCATGTTCCAAAAGACGTTCCAGCCCTTTTAATCTATAGGATTGCTCTGCGCACTTATCGCTTGAAACATAAAACAATCAACGTGCGAAATCACAATACCTTATGATCAAGCTCATTGCCGTTCATGAACGTACGGTTTTTTGTATTTCGCATCCTTCAAAAAAAATAAAGACCTTTAGAGATTTTAGCCACATCGTATAAGTAACAAAATAGTCACAAATACGTTCAGTGTAAAGGTGTATCAACAGTCATTAAAACGAAGTTGAATAATTAACACTGCCGTCGAGTGTGATGTCGCGATAGTTTCAGTGTCTAACGGCAGAAGACTCGATATACACTTCTTTCAATCTCTCCAATTTTTATTAGGGCTGATTTGATAAATCATTTAGATCAGTGCTTATTTGAGTGCTGGATCAAACGCTCTAAATGACACAAAAAACTAAGTCAAATTGGCATTGACCCCTCCGTGACTGGTTTTACAAGCTTCCCTCAATTGCTACTCCAATTGTTTCCATTTCACAAGTCTTTCTTACGACCCTTGTAAGAGCTTGATGAAAAGTTTCTCAATAAGACACGCACCATTGTTGGACTGCAATGTGAAGTTTACTTGGTCTAGTTCAAACTAAAATAGAAGCGCAATCCACTATCTCTCGTGAGAAAAATTCGGAATTACGTGAAAAGAACGTCGACCTAAAAACTTACCGGTGTCATCGAAGACGTAACCTAGCACAGCCCAACAACATCCATAACCTCAATTATATGCAAGAAGCGAGATGGGACAACCTCAATCTATATGCAGACGTTGTGTAAAACAGCGAGAACAGTTGATGATCCGCTGCATTTTAAGACTCACAACACTGACAACCAAATAAACGTTGGGTGTATTTAAAAACTGATAGATATCAAGAAGATTGCCTTTGAACATGTGGTATTTTAAACTAACTACATGTATTCACATAAACTTACTGCCAGGTTCGATTAACTGTTAACGCACAAGCCTATTTTGGTCACTAAATTTTGCAAATGCAAGACAACTCGTTTCTGTTTTCTTGCTTATAATAACATCGTCAGTTGCATCAATAAGAAGATACTTTTCTTTTCTTGAGGGGTCTGGCATTCCACCATTTCTTAGTAGATTGTTAGGCGACTGTTTTCCTAATCGTTCCTAACTGACACACTTAAACTCTCAAGCGTCCTTCTGGTTTGTCATGAATTAAGCTATCCTCTAACTCTAATTGGTTTTATTTCGAAAAGTCCAATATACCTACAAGGCGGTGTGGTAATACAAAAGTAGGAACGTATATTGGTTCATGAACAAAAGAAAGGAGTTTCTGGATTAGGTTAGCTACATATAAAAAGTTTGAGATAGTTCATAATATTGGAAAATGGGGAAAAGGCTGTTTGAGAAAACGTTGAGGAAAGGTTGGGCGGTAGCGGACCTCAACTATCATTGCTATACAATTCGTTAAATAACCTAACTCTTCTCAAAATTCTACGTAATATAAACACGTTATTTTATTCGCATTTAGTCCCTGATTCCGACAGAATGTAAAGTGTTAGACAATTCAAATTACTAGTAAGGAAAGAATAGGAATTCTCGTCGAAAATTATTTGATTTCAATGAAAGTTTACTTGAAAGGGGGAGCAGGGTAGCTCCCGTTAATTAGTAACGTGTGTGTTCATCTCATCTACACTCTGGAGGGCGTTGAGTAGTTCACGTCTGATAAGTAGCAAGCACTTTAGTCGGCATAGCCTGACCACCATTCACACTCACAGACTTTTCATGCAGCTTGTCTCAAGAGGAGACATTAGACTCAAGTTGTGCGTCTGTTATTGTTCATTAAGTTTGTATATTCGTGCAACGACCGGAATTTTAACTCGGGATACAGTTGTACAACGCAGCTGTGTTGATCATTACACCATTGGCTTTTTATTAGGCACGACCAAACAATTATATCTGATCTCTCAATTACGTCTGATTATGAGCAATTTTCATACTATCCGATCCCCTTCGAGAGGACACGTAGCAACTGGCATGCCAATTCCAAACTAAAGACCTTAATTAAGATGAAATCACGGAAATCATGAAACAGTTTGAGCTAGGTTATGGTTACTGATGGATAGCAGTCACAAGTGGACGTGGTTGAGCGTTCACATAGGATGCTTTGGTCGCGTACAATTTAAGGTCAGTAGTGCAGTGATCCACGCGGGTGCAAAATATGAACGGTCGTGGCAGAAAGATACACTGCTGACGAGCTGTTGCAAGTTGTTCCAGTGCTTCTTTTCGAAAAGACCAGTTGAAATGTATAGTTGAATGCGAGTGCTGCGAACAACTGTAAATGATGTTCAGTTCGTAGTAACTCAAATGGTAGAGGTGTTTTAGTTCTAACTGAATTCGGGGGAACTTGAAAAGCAAACAGATCCATAGTGAATATTGAAGTAGAATCAGTTCAGTGTGCGGATATCTTCTACCACTTTGTTTCCCTCAACGCGTGTATCATTCAACCCCAGTGACAAATCAGATAAACACGGATGAGTGGTGTGATGAAACAGTATTTCCATTCAAATTATTTTCCATTTTAAACCCTTCTGATGCGTTGGAATGTTTCCGCCAATAACATGAACAAATCTGAAACACTGTCAAAATAATCCCATGGTGGAAAGATGGAGTGATCTGAAATTTTCCCTTCTCAAAGAGAAACAGCCTGTATCGATAACCTTAGAATAACCAGGCCCTGTTCTGATATTTGTTGTAATTAAAGACAGCACTGAACCCATGAGTGGCAATCACAATCAAATATACCTCAGATGGAGTAAAAATAACACGAAAAACACGCTAATGAAGCGCAACATTTACCCGCTTTGCCCGTCCAACAAAATTCTTCAAGATTAATTCCAACAGTGACTTGATGTAGGCCAACATGAAATAAGTCAACAAGTTCTGGAAATAAAGAGTAGGAAGAAATGTTACTGTTGAAAATCGATTGAATTTGCGGACACAACATTACTATGAAGGTGGTATTCGTCCCTGGCAAGCAATTCTCAAAATTCGAAGTGGCTTGCATTTAAAATGAAGGATGAACATTTTTTCACTGTCTGTTTATATCGAAAAAACACATGCAGTCACACACGTAACATAAAACGGGAAAGTTTACTAATGAGAATACAAACAAATGTATAACGGAGGGTGTAGGTGAGCAAGAGATGTCGTTTGTTGTGCTTTTCCTTCCCAAATGACTCTCTTCGTTTGAAAGGTTACTCGCAACAACCTGGATTTGGCTATAAACGGACAACTCTGGCGACCAGGTAAACAGTAATCGGGGATGACGAAGAAAACCACGCAATAAACTGTGAGAACAACCGATTTATGTAGCTACTTACCTTAATATGAGAATATCTACAAATATTTCGTCAGAATTTTATCAAAGTTGCTTTGCCAATGATCACGATAAAATCGACTGTGGAAAATAGCCGGTCTGTCTGTTGGAAACAGTAATCGGAAACGTACCCGCCCACTCCCTGAATGTACGCCGCCTATCCACACATTCACACATGTAATCTTATGGGAGATCATTCCAACAGTATCACCAGGCAGTAGTTCCATCCGGATAGACTTTTTCTCGTCGCCAAATATCGCAATATCCCACTGATGAGTCCAGGGCACAGGGCGCTCGGACCCCTCCAAGTTCCATTGAACTCAATGCTGACTACCACTAGACGAACAGATCAGGCAATCTGATATCCTCCACAGAACGTCGGTAGAACAACTGAATGGAGCGAACAATGCAGAAAAAGCCTAAACTGAATGCAACTGGTGATAATTTCGATTCTCCAGTAGATACCGCTAACAAAATATTGACGTAGACCAAACTGTTACACCAAACTCTATTGGTTGAAGGACTGACAGTAACAGGCTGCTTAACCCGTAAGCACGAAAGTGAGTCAATAGTTTTCTTTCATCACTGATGAGTGGTCGGGGATTTGGCTAATTTCAAGTTGACCATCACCCACAATTGATCGCAGCCGTCGCATTCCCACAGACTTTCGAATCGGCCCCTTTAAAAAACAGGCAATGGACTCGAGTTCTGCTCACATATGAACTTGTCAGTAGTGCATACTCTCGCCACGTCTTCTATCGGGGCGATCGGACAAACTGATCATTACTCACAAGCGAAGGTGGTTGAGCGTTCGCGTATTACAGATCGGTCGTGCCTAATGTGAGGTCAATGGCGAAGTGGTAAACACGGTTGCCTCGTGAAAGCGTGACCGGAAGTCTAGTCCCGACCGTGGCAAGGATAAGTACTACTGACGAACTCTAACGAGAGCAAAATTCGAGTCTAATGTTTCTGTTGTTCGATAGGGGCGGACTGGAAAGTCTATGGGACTGCGACAGCTACAGTTAACTGTGGGGGATTTTCAACTTGTTCAGCTTATATAGATTGTGCCCGCTAAGTGGCTTTTCCACGAGATCCATTATTGGTACTATTATTTTAGGACCCAAGCTCTCCTCCAGTTGCCGAAGCTATGAGTATATAAAAAGCCAAAAATTCACCCTCCAAGGGCATAAAGCAAATTAGTGACTCGATAAAAATGTGATTAATATGATCAATGTAATCAATGTGAATTCGCTCCGAAATGGATCACGTTTCCCCTTCTCATGTACTGATATCAAGTTGGTCAGTGAACAGTGAACTGAACGATTGAAGGCTACGTGCAGGAGCAAGTGAGAAATGATGACCAAATAAAAAGGTGAAATTCATCATTGATCGCGTGGGCAACTGGAAACCAGATGCAAACGACAACGAATTCTTTTATTCAGGCCGAATGA
This sequence comes from Paragonimus skrjabini miyazakii, assembly GCA_014338405.1. Classification (NCBI taxonomy): domain Eukaryota; kingdom Metazoa; phylum Platyhelminthes; class Trematoda; order Plagiorchiida; family Troglotrematidae; genus Paragonimus; species Paragonimus skrjabini miyazakii. The sequence continues at coordinate 53,775 of JTDE01020792.1, read as the reverse complement.
GTGAATGAGTAGCATATTGGACTAACAATGATATGGGCTTAAGTTTGAGTTTGTACAAGAAAAGGCCGAAGAATTATATTTCTGGGACAGCATTTAAGATCACTCAGGACAGTGACAATCCTTATCTGAAGTGAGGTTGATTGCGGCCAACATGCCTTCAGTCGTACCGTTCTGTAGCTAACAGGTCTCTACACCACTCATATGAAGCGGGTCGAATCACCTGAGTCACGCCTAGATCGCTCAAAGCCAGAGTGGACTTGCAACGTTTTGCCATCTACTCCAAACATTATTTGCCGAAACTTGAAGATTGAGATCGATCGATTAATCTGGGTGTTTCAGCCTTTGCTTTTAAGTGTCACAGTAACTGTCAGACTGCTACTGGAAAGGCTACTGTCCTAACATCCGAAACAGGGTTTGCCAGACATCCAGCCGTTCGGACAACGAAGACGACGACCGAAGCTTAGGCCCAACAGAGTGGATCACTCATATACTCACAGACAGACAACCAGTTTATCGGAGATGTAGTCCTTGTAAGCTCTACGTCTCACGAACACATCTACCTCTCAGTGCTCATCGTGTACGTGGTAGCCTGCATCACCGTCAGCCAGGTAGCAAGGTACGGTCATGCCAACCTCTTTTGCTTCCTATACTCGGCGAATCCGTTCTTCCACTTCGCAACAGCCAACCAATTTCCGTGTCTACCAGTCAACTCGTGTCTACGTTAGTTGTGCGACTCCATTAATTGTTGAAATTCAGAGAACACGCTTGGGACATCTTAAATTGATATCGACATTCTAGATTAAAAAGGACGACAAAGTCGATCAGGACTATCAATGGAGATGGAAGGATGATCCCTGGAGCGACAATAAACCGTGTTCTATTAACATTTGCTGAAGGCTCCGATTGTTAAACCTGATGGCATAGATCGGTGACTGACCTAACTACTTTGAACAAAAGCCACTGTGTGGAAGAGACTCAAGCGTAGTTTCATGATGTATCCGAAACAACCGTGATGTGGAAATTGTTGACTATACGCTGAAGCTGTACTGTTCAAGACATGCTTCTATATGAATGGCATTGACGGTATGGGAAGATTTCAACATTTCTGTCTTTAAGGATTGGGTGTCACAAGAAAGGCTTGGACGTACATTGGATTGGAAGGGAATTCAGAATGATCACGTAAGGAAATTGTGAGAACACCACTGATCAATATTTTGATTTTCGATATGTACGAAAACGCAGCATCAGTAGAACATTCTAAAAAAATGAAAAAAAAACTCGTGAGCACATTGACACCATAACATGGTCAACGTCTCACGCCACTCACACAAGAGTATATGCCGCGTACCTAGCTGCTCGTGGTCAGTGAAAAATATGCGCATCGCGCAGTGTCAGTGTTGCGAAGCTTTATAATGAATCTGGATAATTTGCTGCAAATAAACCAATGGCGGCATGAGTGAGCCGGTAGCCAATGCCTACAATATGCGGTTGTCTTTCGATAGCCTGACAAATGAGTGAGAGACTAAAAGGAGTCTTTTTTACAGGGAACCTTCTACTGAAGCGGAAGACCGTCCGGGCCATGCATCAACGGTATGCAATGCAGTAACAAGTTTATTCCGAAAAAATATTTGTCAAGATGTTTTACTCGGAATTAGGGACTTTAGATAGCCCTGGAAATCGCACTCGGGTTGAAACCTACCACGCACGTAATAAGGAGACGACCTCATATGGGTTGCAGTAAGTAGTTTTTTTTTCATGAGACACGAAGTCGCATTTATAGATGCACAGCAGTATCAAAGAGATCACATTGTTATTGGCTGATCGTATTGACACTTGCAAAGTCAAACTGAAAGCTGATTGATGCAATACGGAACACAGAATTTGGCAACTAACGGGAAGTGTAAAATCGAGGTTTATCGTCAAATCTTGATGTAGTATCTTTAACGCGACGGTCGGATTGGTCCCTTGTTAGGTCTTCTATTGTGTCGGGGTTTGGATAAGCGGTGAATCGAGTAGACTTTCACCAAACAAGATCAATTGTACAGTGCAGCTTTCTCCTTAAATGTCATGCAGTTTGTACTGCATTTTATACACTCTTTTTAGGAATTTCATTCCATTATTAATTGTACTGTACTGTACTATAATGTATCCACTGGCATACAAAGTTGATTGTTGGAAGCATCCTCATGTGTCTGATTATTCTGCTTTCGATTATTCTGCAAAAATCAAGGGCCACACTGGACGACTAAAAGTTGACGGAACAGGAGTTAAGGGACATCCACAATCCGTCGTTGATTAGTGGATTAAAATGAAACTTGATGAAACAAATGACATTTGTTCATATGAAATCAGAGAAAAACACATTAACGACGCAGAACAGTCTGGGGTGCATACAGAACGACAAAATCGGACGTGTTGCGTGGACTGAAGTTTATAGTTTTTACGAGTGAAAGTACCTATAGATCAAATAAAGTTCGTCGTGGTTACGTTTTTACGTTTTGCAGTTAGCACCAGTTTGGTCTTTCTATAAAGTGTGTGCACTGACCATGTCGGCCGATGTGTGCGCGTATCCACGTGCATGTATGTGCGCGCCTGCTACTAACCTAATAGACTAGTAGTGTGATTAATTGATCAAGATGAACCATGTTGCAATAAAGAAGCCAGCTCGTCGTCTGCCGCATCATGCACTCCATGCCAATGATGTGGCCAATTGGTGTAAGGTGCGAGGTGGACAGATGGCCCGATATCGATAACTGAAGTCGTTCACCAAGAGGATGGCCAAATGTAGGTAGAGTTCGTTTCCCGGGCTGAGGACCTCGCATATTTCTCGACTATAAAGGTGCGTTCGATTCGATGGATCGATCTACACTTTCAGAGTCGCTTCAGATGTAGTATCCGCAACCTATAGATCTATACCGTATAAGCCCACCAGTCAAATGGCCTATTAGGCAGATACGGACGCGACTGACCGCAGCCCATTAAAAACCCAGGACGTAAAGTTTGAGTAAAGGGGAAAATGGGCAGCTTACCAAACGAACTACAAACAACTGGGTCACGTGCACACCGGAAATATGCGCCCGAGGACGCAGAAGGCAAATGCAAAAGGGAGTAAATTCTTTGTCGCCTTCGATAAATCTTGAAACTCTATCACCTAAGGGACGAGACAGGGCAACGCAAAACGTCTACGTACATCAGTCGCTAAAAGGTCGATAGGATCGTCGAAAATAAAAACAAAACGGCAATATACGAAGGCATTATTTGAGTCCAAGTATGTTATCTAATAGAAACGATAGCTCTGGATGGAACCACATCACCAATAACTAACAGCTACGTGGTCTGTCTGAAACCGAATCTGATTCGAAGGAGGAGGACGTCAAGCATGATAATGATGTGCGATATCTAAAATTAGTGTCGGTTAAAAAAAACCTGTGCTCAGCGCACATCTGCAACAGCTGCCCACCATTCTCCCAGAGGAGTTCATCATCATCATCATAACAGCCATGAGCCTGACCAAAAGGTACTGTGGCTCGGGCCGCCGTTCACCTCAGAGGAGTTCAGCATCAACTCAGGCCTGTCAATTAAATCAGACTTCGTGTCCCTGAGGCAACCGACCTGATAGTGCATATCTCCGGTCAAAATGACTATTTCAAAACAACAACATCAGAGCTATTTGTTAATCTAAAGAAAGCACCTAGTTTCCTGTACAAGTCGTCACTGTAGTCAGCTGGAGCACAAGCAGACATCATGAAAGGACTTCTGAGGATTTTGCGGCTAAAGCTGGTCTTAGAAGAAACTGTCTAGCGGACGGCTTTTATATCTACCGCTGATAGGAATCCAAACTACTAATATGGCTGCTGCAGTCGTGCTCTGAACTACACCTGCTCCAGCCTAACCGGTAGCGGCGGTCGTGATGTTACTCGAAGTTTACTACCAATATCAATTGGGTAGTGCGGCTGCTGTCATTCCGATACGTTGATTACTGTCTTGGATCGTAGTCCTTGAAAAGCAGCAGACACAAGCATTTAACAAGTCTAACGTCCGAGCGAGACCGGCATGTTGGCTTACCTCTTTCTAAGTACGAATGTTAGAAGAATCTATACTAATCCGCATTCTAGGTCTAGGTAAAAGACGAGGGAGGCCTAAAAATGGGTGGTAAAAGATGGGACTCACTGTCACAATGTTACTATGATTAATTATATCCATCGTGGAAGCAGTAAACTAATCACCGGACGTAAGGATTATGAGGGGCTTCAAAGCTAAGGACACAAGGGGTCGGATCAGCAGTAGCGTGTTTTTGTTTCTCCGCCCCGCTCTCTGCAGCATATAGGACGACCCGGTTTGTACTGCGAGGTGGTCGATACAGTATGGAACTAGCAGTGCTGTGAATACTCATGATTCTGTGTTGGCTGATATACTACCGAGAAGCATGACCTTAGCAAAAGAACTGCTATCGTTCTCAACCAAGAACTTTGGTTCAAAAAACTGCACCGCGAAGCAGTAATTGAGTGGCAGTGTATTAAAACCAGCGCTTTCTCCATGAAAAGATGTCCATTGTCTTCCATCTAGGGGAATGTGATCCGTCGGATCTCTATCTGTATAAGCGACTCTGTCAGTGAGTTCATCAAACCGTCCTGTTTAGCGTAACAGATCATCAAAATGCGCAAGTCATACTACTATTCCTGGGCGTCCGTCCGTCAACGAAGCTATCAACGACACAGACGGCACACATTCTTAGTAAGTCCGGAATGTAAGGGCGCTGGGAGGAATAGTTGGAGGATAAATTCAACTGATCGCCTGTTTCTACTGTGTCACTGCCGCAAACCTGCAGCGTAGTACCTTGGTCGGTAGACCTAGGACCACACATAAAAACTGAGGTCCGAATAATTGCATTTCGGCTCGCAAACGCAACTACGCCGCTGACTCAAACGACCTCGTGACGGCACACGTCAAAGAAGCTGAGTAGACGTTAATAGAGTTGTTGACTCAGGTACTTCAACTTGTGTGAACGACAGATAACATTCCTCTCTGCTGGAGTCACTCAATAACGGTTCCAAGAAAAGTGTCCAGGATCTTGCGAAAACCATAGGAGAATTAGCTTGACCCCAGCCATTACTAGGGCTCTAGCATTGATCATACTTCGTCCAATTACTGTAGCTCAGAACGCAGATATTAAGAAGGAACCGGTAGGGTTTCGTCCTGGTTGAAGATGTGTTGACCAAATTTTCACTCTTCACCAAAGTATGGAGCAGTGTCATCGGTACCACTGGCTAATCACTGCGGTACGTCTCGACTACAAACGTGTGTTCGATTCGGTGGATCGATCTACACTTTTAGAGTCGCTTAAATGCAGGAGTGTACCAACCAAGTATGCAAATATACTGTCGGCGCATTATTTCCATGCTTCAACTCAGGTTAGGGTTTACGGTGAACTGTCTGACAAATTCTTCAACATCATCAGCATGTGTCAAAGCTGTTTACATTCACCATTTTTTGTTTACTTTTGCTATAGATAAAATAATAGAGGACTGATTCAGGCGTGAACCTTCAACTTGATGGAGGACTGACTGATCTTGATTATGTTGACAAAAGCGTGTTGCTAGTTGGCAATGCTCAAGCAGCACAGACAATGACAGATGCTATTTTGAACTCGATTAAATGCTTCGGAATGCGTTTTGCAGCCTCAAAGTGCAAAACGCCTCCACAATACTGCCGCGAATACGTAGATTTAATGCTGGATAATGAAATTATGGAGGGCGTTGGCAAGCTTGTTTATTTGGAAAGTTGTCTCGGCATCGGTGGGGTTGTAAGGAGTGAAATGGAAGCTCGTGTTCCCATGGCCAGGGTGGTATTCGCCAATCGAAGGCCCCGTAGATAAGGCGACTGTGAAGGTTGTGTCACCCTATAGCTGTGAAACTTGGCCACTGACAGTAAATGATGGTGTGTGGCAATCAATGTCAGCGTTCGGTCGCTCGCATCGAGTGGCATAAGTGGGTAGACAGCGGAGAGGTTAGGAATCGGGTATCTGGTATTGAGTGCCAAGCGAGTTCCTTCGCTTACTCTTCAAGTTTTCACAGACCTAGATGGCTGGGCCATGTGTTAAGGGTACCAAGTAGTTGTTTGGTACATCGAGCACTTTTGCGGGTGCTGTGAGGTGGACAAATCATGACCTGGTACTGAGAAATGATGTCGTTCACCATGGTTTAGACTCTGTAGGTTGGGTTCATCTTTTAGGCTGGGTTCCCCCCGACTCCTAGAGTCGGAAGCTGAAGAGTTTGTTAGAGATGTCAGCTAACCGGGTACAGTGGCGTGACTGCTGTCATTATTTGGTTGGGTTGTCTTTGATGTAAGTTCACTTAGTGACGTGGGGCAGTAAAAACTGTAGGAAAGCTGTCTTCCTTATGACGCCTGGCTTTCAGTGTTTAGAAGACGTTCACTTATGACTTCGGTGGTTTCCGTTTGTAAGACGTAGAAACCTGCGCGTTGAGTGTTCAATTACCGGTGTATTTGTTTTTGTTAGGTAGGTATCCAGATCTTCGTTCTTATTTTTCTTACCTAGGGCTTGTTCATTTTTACCATGATATTTGTGCTGTTGCTACTGATGATGACGACGTTGCAGTTCTAGATTTTTTGATGACTTCTGGCGGTAGAATAGGAGAGATACAGTTCTGGTTCGCCTAATGAAGGGAGTCGTCCATGAATGTCTGTCTACCTGGTATTGTTGCATGGCGCTGACAAACTCCCTAGTCGAAACAGAGGAACCAAACACGAATGTCTGTGCGTGTGTGCAATACAGTTACAAAGCGAGCACTTTAGGCAGACAACACTCAGTATGAAGCAAAGCAAATCATAGGACAGTAACTAGTCAGTCGTCTGGAATTGTTTCCGAGTAAGCAACTGGATTCGTATCCACCGTTTGACATCATAAATCGGTAAAATGAGTTGAGTAATTGAGTTTTGTTCAGTTATTACTTTCTCCAGTAATGGATGAAGAAATCTTAGTGGTTGGAAGAAAAACAAGAAACAAAAAACTCACCGAACTGACGTTCTCGACTGCGGACGACAGCCAGCGCATAGAACGCAGTCTTTGCTCATTACTGGGACATCGAAATTCACGCAGAACAACAAGTTGCTGAGCGAGGGCTGCTTCAATCGGTTCTGGATGCTGATACTTCTCGGCCATCACCATCAACTGATCTCTCTCAGTGGCCGCCGTGTTTGCACAATCTTTCGATCCTGTTCCACTCTCACGATTAGAAGTGACGCGGTTTACACGAGAAAACGTCCCATGTGCCAAGTCCCAAAGTAGTTCGGCACACAAATCAAATTTCCATCCTTCCTTGGTCAAAGTTCCAATACGGCCAACCATGTTTAACAGACGAGCTCTACCATGGCGCACGTGGGACGGTTCATCAGTAGAGTACATTACTACGTGCGCCGTTGGTTCCTTCCTTTTGTGCGATGAACTATGCATATGAGCTTGTCTGTTCAAATTGATCCAGCTCTATAAAGTGCGCGGATGAAACAAGGGCCACATACTTCACTGAAATATTTGTACGTAGCAACAATATTTAATCACAAAAACTTAGTGCTAAATTGTTTGGACATTTTGCACAAGTGTGACGTAGATCCTTTGAATAAGGTCATGAGCTCACTAACAGGTTAACGGTAGAACAAAAATATAGAACCTTCGATAGGTTGTGTAAGTTGAATACCACTCATACATGCCGTCGGCTATTGCATACGGATGGACTTCCAGTCATCTCTCTAAAAATAGAAACAATGGACTCGAGTTTGATCTTATCATGGCTCGTCAGTAGCAAGTCTATCTCACGAGAGGGATGTGAACACACAAGGGAGGGTAGCTGGGTGTTTGTATATAGTAGTTCGGTCGTGCCTAACGTAAGGTCAGTGGCGAAACGATCAGTACGATCACCTCAAAGGAACGGGGATTGAAGTGCAAATTCTGGTCTTGGCGAAGATATGCAACACCGACGAGAGCTGAGGAAGGCAAAGCTCGAGCGTGGTGCTTCTGTTCTAAAGGGGTTGGCTGGAAAGTTTAGCTGATTGAGCAAGTTGCAGTCAAATGTGAGTGATGTCCAATCAATATCCAAAAAAGCCTTCAACTACTCACCAGTAACCTAATAAACATTGAGGTCTCCATAAACCATTCAATATTTTCACTACAAAAACACGGCACGAAGTGAATGAATGAGTGTAATACAAACAGTGGATAGATAAAAGTGGTAAAAAACATGCAAAAGCCAAAGTAATAATTAGGGAATGATAATGAATATGCCTCAGTCGCCAAGAATCAGTAAAAACCTAACCTGTTGCAGCTTCGACAACCAATAATCAAAATCTTTTTGACATAGAAACTCACTGCTTCCACTAAGTATAGTAAATGATTCATTTGCGGTTGAGTGAAACGTGTCGAGGCGACATCGGTGAGAAGAGTCAGTATATTGTCTACAGCTACACCTGGTTGAGTCGTTGTCCGGTGCCATACCGTAGTTAAATCCGCCGACGTAATACGTTCACCCAGTAGGCGAAACAGCTGTCCTAATGTGGACATATAGGCCGTGTTATCCAAGTTATCTGTAAAACCGTCAAAGTGTTCATCAGTTGCTCAGTGGTCGTGAAAGACGAAAGGATCACGATGAAAGTAAAAGGGAATGATACAAATTTCAGCTTTTGATTACCACAAAAATCAAACATGTATATTGTGTAGCAGTGAGTCAGAACGTTAAGCGAATAGATTCTAAAGCTCGGTTGCTGTTATCAGGTGCACGAAAAACGTTGGTTAGATCTATTACTCCAGAAGTAAGAAAGATACCTGTGGGGAGAACGGGGTCCAGTGAATACGAGAAATAGATTTAGTCATGTAAATCACAAACTGCGCTCAATCGGGCGTCGGTGACTGTCTATTGACCATCAGTGTTAAGTACTGAGAACAGCTCAGCCGTCATCATCACAGACAACAGTACATCAGTGGAGCATATCGAAATGTAACTGCTATATGACTATGGGCACAAGAAACACGCGTTAGTTGTGAGGTAATTAGTAACGGATGGGATGAGACCTAACCACTGAAACGACTAGGTCTAAACCTCGTCATTCAGCATCAAAGTGTCAACGCCATGCAGGCAAACAAACTAATTGTTGAACATCATCCACAACTGATCGCAGTTGTCGCATTCCCATAGACTATCCAGTCGGCCCATTTCGAAAAGAAGCACTAGACTCGAGTTTCGCTCTCATTAGAGCTCACCAGTAGTGCATATCCTCGCCACTGCCGGGACTAGATCAACTGTGGGTGGTGTTCAACTTGAAATTAACCGAATCCCCGATTACTCATCAGTAAACTGACTGTTAATGAAAGCAATGTATCAGTGAGAACGCTTTTTTGTGAGTTTCACCACTGCGCCAATAGTTGTATTTACTTCGGAGACAACTCGGCCCGACAACGACAACATTTAAGTCACTAAGCTCGATCAGTCGTAATCTCACCCGATGTCTCCAGCCGCCAATTCTGTGAATTAGGTGGGCCCCATCCCGGAAGACGAACTAGACCTATAGTGACTGATTTCATTTCTCTGCACCTCGCACCTTAAGCCAGTCGGCAGCGACATTCGCAAAAGGTGTTTGGTGTGGTAGATGAGCATCTAGCATCCTAACCATCGCGAATGAAGTCAGTTAACACTCATTACCAAATACAGTGCCCAACCTCAATGTTGCTTACCCGTTGTTGTCATCCAAAGTGAATCGGTTAACAAACCGAACAAAACATGTGACAGTCGTTAGCTGTATGTGAAGGTGTCCCGAGAATAATTTTCGAAGTATTCAAAACACCTCAAAAACGGTCAACACAAGAAGACAGGTTGCTCTATTCAACACGTTGGGTACAAATCCAGCGTGTATTGTAAAGATTTTATACTGCTTCGTACGCGCAACAGTCTGTTCAGCTGTTGACTAATGGTTCTAAGTGCGATCCACAGAACGTCTTGACATTCAACGGAATAGTCCACTCGGCAGCAAGTATAATTCAGCTGATGAGGTCCGGTTGACATCAACCGTTGTCGAGATGGAACAGGCAACTGAATTCAGGAACTCCAGTAAGCTTTTCCATCTCATCCTAACAACAGGTAGCAGGAAGTTGTGGGTGAGCCAGACAACCCTTGTAGCCTGAAACGACACTCACAAAACCCAATTAAACACCGCTACCGACAATTCAACTAGCAAACTGTGCCGCTGACTTTGCCTTGGGATACTTGCTTTATTCATTGGTCCGTTGACGTTTATTCTGCTTCATAAAAAGAAGTCTCACTCGAGATCAAGTCGCCCAAAAGCCACAAGAAACTCGGATCTAGCGAACTCTTTCTTCTTCTTTCATGGATGAGAGCCCAATGATCGTAACAGAACTAATTGATTTATTCCGAAAGTTTTGGGTCGGAAAAGTAGCGCAGAATCACTAGAATTTAACTACAACCTTTTGCACTTTTGAAGAAACAACGTAATTCATGTGCAAATTACGAAGGAGCAGGTCTGATTTCTATCGCATCGGAGCTACTTGCAACGAATGCACTTCAAATACCAAACCTAACGCGTGGTCAACATATCCGAGAACAGCAAGCTGAGTATTATCCCGGCCGTGACTGCCCTGATCACACCTTCACACTCAGTGAGATATTTGAACAATGTTACTCATAAGAAGGCGGACAGTTGCTGTCTTCCCCGATATTGGAATAGCCCTCGATTTTGTCATCCAGGATTCAATCCAGGATGGTTTATTAAAAATGATATGCCCAGAACCCGGTTAACATTCTATAAGACATTGGATGGGGTTAAATCTTACAGCACGTTATCGCCGACCAACGGCATAGCAAATGGGGTGTACGAAAGCTGCTCAGCCTCTAATTTCTTGTTCAGCTTTGTAGCAGACGGGACCCTAAGGTGCGCCCAGACAAACTGTGAAGAAGCCAGTGAAAATGCTCTCAGGAACCAAACTGTGACTCTTAGAGTATCCGGAAGATAGTGGTCGAACACCTGAGGGTACACGGTGGGCAGGATGATACAGAGATAATAAGTGATATAGTTTATCAATTTATTGTTACGTTATCACTCTATAAATACAAGATATTGCTGTAAAATTGACAGGGCTTTGTGCTTGTTCTCACTCTCGTTGGTAAGCCGTTGAAGGCAGTCGAGAGCGCCTGTAAAATTACTGATGAAGTCACAAATCGTACAATAAAAGCTCGGATGGCGTTTTCCTATTTGTATCACCTGAGTCGTCGGCATGGCCTCAGTCTTCGTTTAAATGATACAGTATACAGTGCCACCGTACTACCAATCTTACGATGCGGTAGTGAAACCTGGTCCCTTTGGTGCTTACAGAGTCCGTCTTCGACCACCGGTGTCTCAGAATGATGAGCGTAGTGGTGGGAATGCTGCTAAGGCAATATCGAAATTAGCCCATGTGTTTTCTGGATAAACAGTCTCTGTCAGCAAGCGAGTATAATCATTTCGCCCGAGCCATTGCTGGCCTGGAAGCGTTTTATAAAAGCAAACTCACCGCTCGCCATGTCGCGCTTTGTTTGATTGACGGGGTACGCTGAAAGTGTCACCACCCTAGTGGCCGACGTGTGACTTGGGCTCGGAGCGCGGAAGCCCTGCCATTAAAGCATGCTTCAGTAAGACGTTCTCAACTTTAAGATCGGGTCCCAGGAGATAGCGAATAATTGTGGCCATGGACGCTGTTCAGTACAGTGAAGGGTGAGTACAAACGGCGCTCGTGACGCGACCTGCCGAGTGCTTCGATTTAACATTTTCTTTCCCTCTATTTCTTCATCTTTTCTGCCTCATACGATCTATCAGTTTCGAAAATTGGCTGTACTTTACGTAACCAGTCGCATAAGGTATATACATAAAATATATCCAACATTACGTTTAGTAAGACAACACCATTTCAACATGTCGACAAATCTCTTAATTACTGGTAATAATGTAGATTCTTGCCTTAAAACTGGACTCCTTTTTACAGATGCGTCATTTAGCTTCGTGATTGATTTAAACCATGGTGTTTGACTAACTGACTACTTCCATGCTTCCCGAGCTAACTCAAATAACATTGTTACAAATCAGCCGGTCAAGGCTCAGTTGACTGTTTGCAAATAAAAGGTCAACAATCGGTTTTGTGCGACCTAATATTCGCAAACTATACGTCACTTCGGAACTTCAACAATAATCATATCAGTCAGTCCAACCTGGAGCTGAAAATGTGTTAACTAATTGGCAGGCTTTACATGTCATAGTATGGTACATAATTTCGATCCAAACAGAAAGTCATGAATTGTGTTTCCATTAAATATGCTGAAAGGATTTCTCTCAACTGGTCTACGTTGACAGTACATAGCTGTCTAAAATGTTAACTACTGATGATACGAACACAAACACAGTCGTAAAAGTAAAGAAAACGGAGGTCTGAAAATCGTAAATAGTAACGAACCTTCACATAAAATTAACTAGCATCGTCTGAATAAATGAAGCTGTTGAAAGTTATGCACCTACCTGCTCCCTTTTAAGCGTCAGTCCGTTCAAATCTCTGAAGGTTTTAGTCAACTCGCCATCAGTCCACAAGTCCAATTTCTCTCTTCTCTCGTGTACTAACATGCAACAACGGAATCTTACGTTCATCATACATTTGCGTCAAGTGTGTTCTCTGAGACTAGAGACGATTTTTTCGCAGATGAGCGCATATAACGTTCGAGTAGTCTAGTTATTCGTAGTTCGACTATTCGCGCCTAATGAACATCTTGAGGAAAGCAAACACAGTGGCACAATTCAGAATCCTTACTGAAAACGCCACGAGGAGAACGATCAGGTATATGACCAACAGGATGCAGCAAAATATCAAATCTTATCACAATTAATCTACAGATTTCAAATTGCTTTAAAAATGTGTCTGAAAATATCATGAAAATAATTCAGATGAACAAGGCAGCAGTCTGACTGAAACAAATCACAAAGCCATACATACGTGTGAAATTAGAATAAATGTAAACAGAAAATGATGAGGAACGAAATATATTCCAGAATAATTTAAGACCGTTATGGGGAACATATAGATCATGAACAAATAAGATGTTGAGTCAGGTATGTGGTCCCCTAAAAAGTTACAGAGCACGGAAATGAAACTGAATATGACGATTGAAACTGTAAAATAAGAGATGCATTTAGCGTCTGAATGAACACGCTTAGAACCGTTTTGTTAAATTACAAGAACACCCATTGTGACGATTTCTACCAAGTCTACCTTGAAGTGGTTTTTGAATACTTACGGTTTGAAAAAGTAGATTCCTCAATCAAACCGATTAACGCTGCAAGCATAAGACAACTGAAAGACCCGTTTTCTGACCGAAGTTGCTGGATATCTGTGCAGACGCTGTGTTGTCGGTGTTCGTTTCAGAGTCGCACTCAGAACCCGTTTGGAGATGTGCTTCGCTATTCACAGTATTAAATTTCTACTCATCCAGTCAATTTACAGATTATCACAACCACAAGCGAAATAGTAAACAATGTAACAGCCCGGATGGTCCGATGACCCATGATGGAAGTAGTGAACACTTCTTTGCTGGTAAAGAGCGACAATTCCAACTAGACAGCATGGTACATAGAAATTTTTTAATTATATCGTGACTTTTCAACAACAATAGCGCATAGGTGGGAACAAGAAGGCACTGAATGCCCACAATGTCTTGGAACCATGTCTTTTATTTGCTCAAGCAGGTGGTTCAATCAAAGCCACGGGACTTCGGTATTCATAGAGGCTATGTCGGTCAATTCTTCGTGCACAAAAGATGTTGACAGAATAGCCACTGCCCTACGTTATTGTATACAATAAGACTCATCCTGC
>JTDE01020792.1:12687-33381 GCA_014338405.1 Paragonimus skrjabini miyazakii | reverse complement strand
AACCATCGGTGCCATAGGTCATGTGACATGACTATATGGTGTTGTTATGTGTGAGGCCACGAATGCGCTGACCGTTTGGGATTAGTAAGTCACCAGCGTACACACAGTACAGCGTCAAAGTACGTTAGGTTCAAGTAGGTTGTATCCATTATGTCCACTTTTTACTTGTTCGTATCAGCTAACGACCAGCGTCGTTCGGCAACTCACCTGCTCCCCTTCTCAGAAACCTGTGTACGCGGCATTTTACCTTTTTTTTCTTCAGCTTTCTTGGTGTACGGTAGGATGAATTTTTGTCTGTATTTTTTCAACCCAATCGTGCAGTTTTTTCCTCCCACTCTCTTTAGAGTGCACTTAGAGTATATTTGATTTTCAATATTTTTCTTCTCAGCTTAGACAATATCGTTCGAGTCTCCCTCTGTTTGGTTCCCGAGGGATAGGAGTTTCAGATTCGTGCAGGCCTACCAATTGACTAACCAGCATTGGCCGGCTCGACACAAGGGTCTCACTCACACACCTACCGATCTCATTCCTTCGAGTTTACACTGGATAAGTTGTGTGTGAGTGGAACCACAAGGGGTGCAGCGCAAGCTAATTGTTGTGATGGTTATAGGCAGGCGTCCTTTGACTTCAGTCATTGTGATAGGCTAATCCGAAATGGATGGCGCCAACCAATATTGAAAGGCAATGCGGCAGATTTGCTACCTAAGGGCGACTTGATTAGGAGAAGTATCACAATCTACTGGACCAAAGTGGCATATGCTCAATCGATTGAGCTACAGAACCACGCCAACAGTATAGAAATCTCAAACCGTCTCACGTGGAAAGCGCCTGATGTTCCAGAGGGTAGATTGTGCTGACAGATTTCAGCGTTAACTGCTCTGAAAATCCTGTCGGGGCAGTTTATGTCCTGGATTATTTGATGGAGTCCATATAACACAGTGGGATGGATGGGTAACCGGATAGAAGTGTGATATTTCTGATCTCCCGAAGAAGATTCATAGCAAAGCCAACAGAACACATGCCAAGCGGAGACATGTGATTTGATGACAGTGAGTTATCACCAATAAGTTTTTCGATATCGGTCAACAAAACAAGCTAGGCTAGTAACTTGTTCCCTTTAAATTCCTCCAAAGAAGATTACCGAAAGAGACTATCAGTAAGCCAGACTAGACTGTCCGCTAGTTGCTTCGGCGATGCATTGATTCACGTTTAATTTGACGTATTACGGAATTCGATTTTAATGACGAACGAAGTTTGTACAACTTTTTGCACACCCACAACAGGAAAACTCAACAGAAACTTGCACAGAAATGCAAATGGTATGCACAAAACATTTGTGTATTAAATTTTAGATAACTGCTTTTATCTAATATGCAACGAGCCTTAAAAATATGAATACCATTACCGCATATAAAAAATCGATGTGTATTGCGTGGACCAATCATACGCTCCCAACAGCATCCAAAAATATGGGAAATAACTGCCTGTACTAACAGATATGTACCGATGATAACAAAATGCAAAAAACGATAATATCGAAATGCATACCATATGATTCCATCCCATTTGGTTGAAAAAAGAATAAATCGACTTTATATTACAGTGTAACACCTAACGTAATTGTCGTCATTTTAAATGTTTTGAAGTACATTAGGGCGTACAAATAGGCCAACAAATGTATTTGTTCTCATTCGGACTGTCGTGACTAGGGTAGCGAGATTATCGTTCAAAAATATACTAAACTGATGTAGTTCGTATCGGCTAAACACCTGTTAGTGAATATAACAAAAAGTGTGAAACAGACTGTCACACAGCGACAACACTTGTGTTTACACATAATCGGGATCTTCAGAGCTAAGCAAATCGAAGTTGTTGAATGTGCCCAGTGTTCGTCAAAATAGCCTTATTCAACCAATCCGAATCGGTTCCAGTTCACACTAAACAGAACTAATTTTGCTGAGATTCAGTAGTCACTACAAGTCCTACTGTTTTTGCATTATCCCCTTAGCAAAACAACATGAAATAAAGCCAGTTCATCATTTTTGCTAACGTAGAAGTGATCATTCATTAGTGGATGCTACACAAAGAGGAATAAACCGGTAATCTGTGCCCAAATGTATCAATGACACTGCAATCTGAAGTGGGTTATTAATTTCACCTCTGATGGTCATCAGTTCGATATTCTGGACAAGATTTGAACAAGAAAGATTGAAACCGTTGTCTAGCCTTTTGCAGACATGATACGTTTCAATATGAACTGAAAGGTTTCTTTGGGTTACTGCTATCATCATTTCTTCTATCCCAAGGAGTGAGTAACCAACGGACTTGAATCACTAGTACCATCTGTTACGTTTTAGGCCAACATTCGTGGCTCCCCGTGAAGGCCTACGTGGCAATCACTTCCCATGAGTCCGATTCCAGCACACTACGGTGGAAAACAACCCATATTTGGTGACCGCACTGTATAGTTAATGTAGAGCGTAGCGCCAAGTGAGAAAGCAAAAGGTAAGCAAGAATTACGGAGACAAACAGAGTGACCGGCAGAAGGCAAAAGTAAGTCAGTCACAGTGTAATAAAAGACCGTAGAAGTAAACAATTAGGTGAAAGGTGTCAGTGAGACTCAGTCCATGAAACTTTGCCGCTTGCTCCTAGGGACGGTTCTAATACTCATTATTCTAAGCCTCATTGATGTGAAACGAGGTTTGAATTAGTATGAATAAAAATTTCTGACTGACATCCGTGTTCTATCAGCCCGCCCACATGGTTGTAAATGTCGTGTATTTAGTGTTGGGCAATGCCGGTGTGCTCTGTGCCACGTTGTTGTCGGCAGATCAAATCTGACAACCAGGATATGCTGCGGAACTCGCAGCGTTATTAGATTATTGGTCGACGCCCAATCTGGTTCTAATGGCAGACGTAGACGGGCGTGACAACAAGCAGTTCGATAATAACGTTGGATCCGCGCTTTTTGCAATTACCAATTGTGCAGTATGGGTTATTATCCGAATGCTCGTGAACACGTATACAGAATCGCCAAATCTCGAATGATATCTTCCTAGTGTCGTACAGCCCATCCAGCTGCGTTTTCACGTGAGAGTTGTGGGTGACTCACTTAGACTAATTCGGCCGGAGTGAGCCAAGAATGCTGCAGGGCTTTCGCAGGGGCTTCTGCGTGGGAAAAACCGTTTTAACATCCCCTTTGAAGTGACAACGTGCTTGAGCTTAACTCTTCAAATGACCTCGTCCGCTGACCCTTCACACTTTGTTTTGAGTACAGAACGCTTGAAGGACTGATGAGGTTCAATAATGGACGGAGGGTGGATACGTTGGTTGGTGCGGACGTCTGCTGTATTCCGGCGTCACTTATCGCATCATGGTTTCTGTTGCGCTGCGCAATTCTGAACCTGAGATACTTGGTAGACTGCGAAAAGAACTGACAATTTTCCGAGCGAAAATTAAAAATAGACTCTTTGATGCCCTGAGGTATAAACACAAACCTGTTGTTTAAATCTTAAACAGTTGTTCCCGTTAACAGCATGCATCCAGAAAAGCTGCTGCATAGGAGACAAAACAGCAATGTATCCATGGCTTGCTGAAAAATAACTGGGGTCGTCCTGAACCCGCACAGCAAACAATTATTTGGATAAATTAAACGGTCAATTAATAGTTTTTATTTCCGATGTTTGGGTCACCACGGGTAATCTCTGTCAAGACGACTTTTTAAGCAAATTGCTTCTTTTCAACATCGCCGTGTTATAGACCTTTTGGTTTATCTAAATGTCGCTACACGGCGCATAATGTGTTTAACTTAGTGAGAATCAACCTTGGTTCAGATGTTCTAGAAAATTAGATGATCATGTTGAAATGAGCCACGATGTCTACTACTGAGTACCTCTTCTGATTCATTGTCGACTCCGGTCTGAGGATAGGCGTTAGCAAAATCTCGACTGATGAAGAATTCGAATGACCGTAATGGACAGCAACCGACTATTAAGATGGCGTTCACGTCTTCAGAGATTTTGGCGCATAAGCGAACATAACCGCTGGTTTCGTTAACCACAACGGGGGGGGGGCTGTCCCGGATGACATCAGCTTCTTGTAGCGTTCGTAACTTCTGGTCAACTACACATATGGCTGCATAAGACACCGGTCATCGTGAGTGAAATATCCGTTCGGCTCCTGCAGTACGGTATTGATTTGATTATATCTTCCGGAAGTTGTGGTGAACACGTTTGCATAATGCTGCAATAATCGCTCTGTTGGTTCAATTATAAGATGTACGGCCGTGCTGTAATTTGTTTGAGTTAGGTGAAGTCAGTTGCACCAACTGTTGGGAGGTAGGTTTATCAGTTCTAATTCTCTTATGCAATCTAACCTTGTAGGACTGATGTTGGTAGTCCATGAACAACATTGGCCTCGGATAGATTCGCAGGTGAGAGAAACATCGCACTGTAGTTCATCACCGAACTTAAGAAACCATTGGAAACATTAATTGCTAAAACAGTTGTGGGTTTATATCTAAGCTTACCAACAGACTGTGGAGAGAAAAATGTCATGCCAAACGCGATGCCTAACTGTGGGCGAGCTTGGTGATTGTTGAATAAAATGGTAAGCTACATGTTTCGAAATCAACTTCAAAACTGGTCCATATACCGGGTGGTTAATGATTAGCATACGACCCTAGCGTCTTCCAGTTTGTTTTCATAAATGGTGGTCACCCTCATGTTCTATTCTGTTACAATTTGACAGCAATATTTCTTGAAAAGCTAAAATAGGACAGTGTCATACGCCACAATTCCAGCACACCACTGAGGATTTGATGGAAGTATTGCTGGCCAGTGTTCGACTGCGCTGATGCTGTATGCTGTAGGTACGCCTGATCGCTCAACCAAGAGGATGACACCACTGTAATTTGCTGCATGGTAACGGCTGCATCCAGTGCAATTTTGTACAAAGTTCTGGTGTGCATACCTGCGTTATCCGTAGATTGTAGACCACAGACAAAAACCCTGGTATTCAAACTGTTCGTCTTTAGTTAAATGGAACTTGACAAGTTAACCATTCTCACATAAACGATGTTAACAACGAAATTGGTTTTGACCAAAGTGAGGCACTTGTATCATATTGCGAATGGTGACGAGTAGTCACTGAACATTTGTGTAAGCTTTTATACAGTCTGTTCTAAACCACAGCCGCGTGTTCAACGGTGCACAACGTGCGCGGCAGCAGACGAACCTCTCAAGTGTCGTCTAGGTCAGAAAATTCAGTTTAAAAAATGTATTCATAATTTTTAAACCACGTGTTTCGAGGAGCGGTTAGCAGTTGGAACAAGGTAAAAATCCGAGATGTTATTGGAGAGACTGATAACCACCCAGAGAAAATTTCTATGAACTTCAGCTGTTGTTATTGATCCCACTACGAATTTTTATTGAAACTGATCTAAAATTGTTGCAGGAATCTCCCAGGTAATCGCTTCTCATCTGTCTGTGATGAGCCTACCACGGCAGAAAACAGTTGGTGAATGTACCGTATTGCTACCACATAACGTAGGAGCAAATGAAAAAGTGCACGACAGACACCGCCAACAAGGTCAAAGGTGGACAAATCAAAGGGCGGAGAAACGTCAAACAAGTGACCAATCAGGAGGAAGGAAAGGTTTCAAAAGTAGAAACCGCTCTAACAACATTCATGTCCATTCTATTTTAAAATGCGTCTTAATATACTGGTTTTCTTTTACTCAGTACAATGAAACCTATACGATCATTCAGTCATAGGTGTGGTCTCGAATGTGTCCGTAACTGCACCACATCAATTATACATGCATCTTACTTTACAGAACGATTTGAACTGTCTAAATCAATGGTCCATGGGAAATAACTCACTGTTTAATGTCAATAAGTGCAACGTCACGCAAGTTTGCCATCAAAATTGTACTGATTATCATCTTGAAGACACAAAGCTACTCATGTCAATATGTGAAGGAGACCTAAAGAGCATAGTGGCAGACAGTTTGAGTCCGTCTGAAAATCGTGCTGCCATGACTACAAAACAAACAATCCTGAAACTTGTAGGAGGAATTTGCGGAATCTTCCACCCTGAAACGTTTCCAACTACGTTTGCCCCCATAATCTGCCCACATCTGGAAACAAACATACAGGCCTGTCGCTTTTATCTTAAGAATGATTTGACGCTTATTGAAAGTGTTCGGAGACGGGAAGCTAGAAGAATCATGAGATTCAGGAAAACCTCCTACTCAGAAAGACTGGCAGAAATAGGTCAATTCTCAATTAATTACAGTAATTCAGAGGAAACCTAATTCTTACCTGCAAAACACTCTAAATCTTCGGTCATTAACTGGCACATCTTCTATCATTAAATAAGGATGAACGTTTAAGAAGTCATTCAGTAAAATTGAATAATGGAACAGGCAGGTTACTTTGTACACAGAACTGTTTCATATTTAGAGGCTGTTCACACTGGAACGCATTGCTCAATTCCATGATGACAGCTGAACCGGTTGAGAGTAGTAAAGTATTACTCGACGGGCACATATGTGAGGAACAACCGACACTACAATTTTCTTATCCACTATACCAGCTCAGCTTCACAGGTCATCAGCTACGCATGTCCGACTGAATGTTGTTTCAGTGTGTTTCAGTATTCGTTACTGAAGTGATTACAGCTGACAGCCACATTGAATTTACCTTTTACTTAGTTCCATCCATTTGTTTTTACACCTACCAACCATCCAACACAATTTTTCACCCACTAGCACAGAGACAGAGACGCACAAAGCAAAGAACTCTCTCCCTCCTATAACGATTTATAAACCCATGAATAAAAAGAGATTGACAAGAGCGGGCTTTATACGTATTTGAAGATTTAATAAGGTTTGGTTGTGTACACTCGTGCGCGTGTCTGATTCCCATGAATTCTACTGTGAAGCAAATATCTGCACGTCTGGGTGTGTGAGGCCAATTAGAACATTCCTGAATGAGTAACTGACCCACTGTTTCTGCTGCAAGTAACCGACTCAAGGAGGTAATACTCATCATTGCGTATTTTATATGGTCATAAACCACAGAGAAAATCAAGCATGCTGGAAGTTCACAATCTTACTATTTCTGGCAACAACAGTAGACAGCAAATAATGAGAACAAAACACATTTGCCTAGAATGCATAAAGTAGCGAGTAAAAACAGGAAGCTCAAATAGTACGACGATCAGTCAGGTTCGTTTAGTTTAAGGTTGTTTCTTGTCAGTTCTATTTTGCATGACAAATTGTTTCAAACATTACTAAATATGTTGGGTTTTTCAAATAAAACAACACAGGTGAGACACTTCAGAATGTGTTTATTTTTCAGAGTACCGCATAGGAACCACCATGAGAAAGCTGTATCAATCTACACATATTCTCATCAGCGTCAAAGACACTAATACATCAGGTGTTCGAACTGATATTGACTTGACATATGACCAGAAAGAAAGCAGTATGATGTGAGTAGGAAAAAAGAAAGTGAAGGTCAGAACTATGAACACAACCTTCCCGATAGACCATCCTGATAATTCTTCAGATGTTGTTTAGTTCTTATTAAAATCCTGACAACCACACAAGCTGTTGACTGGTTTGGACGATAGCAAAACCCAAATATACTTTCCACATGTCCTGTAAAGGAGAGTATAACTTAAATTACACTTAGACAAAGTAGGATTTTGGTTATAAACGTAGTGATTAATTGGTTTCCGTAGATGAATAGCGTCCGGCTATTTGAGTGCTCAGGTATTTTACAATTAAACCTTATCAATTACATCAGCATTATGTACACTATAATAACATACCATTATCATAAACATCGGTGGTTTTATTGATCGGTCTGGCTTAATTTTTTTTGCGTTACACAGGCTAATCAACGGGTTGAATTAAAAAAATGAACAAGTAAACATTTCTAACACGGATAGAATACTCAATCGACCGACAAGTAAGACTCGGTGTTGTACTAAACGGCAGACT
Source organism: Paragonimus skrjabini miyazakii (assembly GCA_014338405.1). Classification (NCBI taxonomy): domain Eukaryota; kingdom Metazoa; phylum Platyhelminthes; class Trematoda; order Plagiorchiida; family Troglotrematidae; genus Paragonimus; species Paragonimus skrjabini miyazakii. The sequence continues at coordinate 25,370 of JTDE01020792.1, read as the reverse complement.
GGGTATGAAACCACAAGCTTCCATCTACCATTACCAACCAGTAAAAAAGTGAACATCACTTACAGTGATATTGGCCCAAGACTGTGTGCCGAGCCAATGAAGCAGACGAAAACCTCCGTAAACGCCGAAACAATTGATCAAATTAACAAGATAGAAGTTTCGCGGAGACGGCAATGTTTCGGCGAATACTGGCCATTCACGACCCAGTTTACTCTGTATAAGCGCGGTCCAGTCATTGAAAGGATCACTAAAATTAAAAAGCAAGTTGTGAAACATTCGAGTTGACAAAAGGATCCCAAACGTTTGGACTTATTTGGTCGCTTGGGAGAAAAACGTAAATCTGTTGGAGATGACACATGTCGGGAGAGTCTGAAAGTTAATGTAGGAAAAGGCATTCGGCCAAAATCAGCAAAGGATAGTTCCATTCTTTTTAACTTTGCGCAATTGTGCGTCGTCGATTATTTTGTGTGATCAGACAGATTACCTGTGGCACATGTCTATAATACAATGTCTGGCTCACATTTATTTCAGTGTGCGTTTTTACGTCAAGAAAAACATGGGAGAACACGATTACTTGGCGTAGAATTGTGTAGCTCGACTGATAAAACCTATATGAAGGTCGAATACAACTGTAAAACACGAATTCAGACCATGGCCTTGTGCACACGAGTTAATAACACACCACAGGCTAATAATTCCAAGTGTTACGATCTACACAGCACCCGGCATTTTGTTGACGTCTAACTCGATTACGGTACAAAATAGCTCAATTTTCCTAGAACTAGTCCATCCCAAACGCCTGTTGCTTTCAAAATAAACACAACACTCGAAGTCCGCTTAAATCGAACCGTAAGCGTAACACTCTAAGAGGGCGTTCAATCAGGGTCCAGTGTTATTCGCCGAACCATAACATGACACATCTCATTGCCAAACCTTAACAGCTGGTCCAATCTAGCACGAATAAAATGAAACAGATTCCAATATTGGAGGTACCCATTAATAAAAAGACAGAAGCAAACACTAACCTCTTCTTGGACATCAATAATGTCAGTTAATTTTCATCGGTCAACGCCGAACTGCGAACGACCATAGTCTGAGCCCGGGTTAATCACTCAGTCGTCATCACAATTTTGACCCCCAGAATGACCGAGAAGAAGGTACCCTATATTGGAACCTAACCCACAGTCGGTACTGACGTTACTCATTGCTGTTCCTCAAGGTAGACATTTTATTTAAAACGCTTCATTTGCAAACGCGCAGTACGTGTCACGGATAATACAACAACCAACCGGGACCCAATAGGCGTCAGCACGGAAGTTTCGTGCGCAGTTGGATCTATCACTTAACACATACCTAGAGTTTAAGGTCAATCACTATGATTAACTGAATGTGTTAGTGTTTGAGGAGGAGGCCTTAAATGCACGGCAAGAAAGCCAAGCTTTCATTTCGCGTGGATAAATCAGGCGCCAGACAGTTAAGGCTTTCGTTAACCACACGAAGTTGGTAAAACCACGTTGCCTAGATAGGGGTGAGGTGCACAGTGAAATGGAAGTTTATAACGTCTGACAATGAGCATTTAACTTCGCTCTCATCAATTATGTTGACTGTAGTAGCTACCTGTAAAAGTGGTAGTGATTAACGTCGGTGCAGACCGCCTGTCAAGTTCTGGTAGAAGGTGTATTTTTAACAAACATTGTCCCAATAAGATGAAACATTAAAAAAGTCTGAACTTTATAAATGACGTCTTGGATTGACATTGCATCTCCTTCTCACACGATCAGATTTAAAAACAGGAAGCAAGAGGTCGATTTCGAGATTTGGCATGGAAAATTTCAATATTGATCGACTGGGTGAATTTCACCATTCGGCGAAAACGACACTTTTGCACAGTCCGACACTGTAAAGAGTTCGTGGTGTTTTGTTAGCTGGCAAAGCATGTCACTGGCAGTGAACCGGGACCTCACGGCAGAAATTTCGAGCGAACGGCCATATGAAACATATATACATATGACAACAAGTAACCACATATATATACATACAAGTTTCTTCAGAAATGCGTGATACAGCAAATTACTAACTAAAACATTAATAGACATACCTATAAGTTCCTGTGTTGCCACTTCGGTCCCGACATAACTGGTGATAGTTGGCCTCACAATCAAATATAAGTCCCAACATTCGTAATAGTTCCCATGCAAATTGTGTCAAACATTTTGGAACGCCTGAACCAGTTTTGAAGCCTAAACCATCAGGTTTATTAGCAGCACCCTGTGAGCTTGAGTTAACATCGGATTCTTCACACGGTTTACATTCTTTCCAAACAGCCTCTCTGAAAACCGTAAGATATTCGCAAACCAGGCGAACACTCAGTTCCAACATATTATGTACACCTTCCAATGTTTCCCGATCCCAGTTAAAAACGGCTTGGGACGTCATCAACTGTAAATGAAACCACAATGAATAAAGGGTAATCAGGTGAATTCAAGTATGGTGTGCAAAAATCTTGCAAGAATATCAAGACAAATGTACAATAGTTACCTGGGTGAATAAACGAGATTATTAAGTATGACTTACCCCTCCCCCTCTTCTGGCTGCTAGTACATAAGCAACAGAAGCAGAAAATAGAAACAGGCGTGTATGAATAAACTGCTACTGAAAAGCTTTGTAGAAGGTTTTCGGCCAACAGAATATCGCACTGTTTGTCATTTGTGCTACCTGGAACCACTGGTCAAGAAATTGCAAAACGTTAATCAGCACATTAAAACCTGGCTTCAGCTTGAAAAATGTACGGCTACGTTTTGCAAAACATCATGTACAAGTTAACCCGTTCTACTAAAGGAAGTGTGTGATAACATACTTACAACGAAAACGCCGAAATGTGGTTATGTGATAAGATGGGTTGGAAAGTTTTCAAGTTAGTACACTAAAATACAAATAACGTTTGACGTCCACATATGAAAAATGAAACTATTTCTAGAAACCAACTCACTTTTGTCACGCAATCCAAAAGACAGACGGTAACAAACTCTCGGATGTCCGAATTAGTCTCGACTACCTTCAACCCATGTGAACGGAATTCGTGTATGAGACCAAGAATACACTTCCCCAAAGACTGACTTCGTAGACAGGGAATATCCCACTGGTCAATATAAGCGCGCGATTGAAGACGACTGAATTCAGCTGAGGAGAACTCCGAGTGTAAATCATGACCCACAACAGGTGCGTGTTCCAGTTCGTCAGGCAAAGGCGATGGTTGGAGAATCACGAAATTACTCTGTAAACCACCATCCGATAGATCAACAATGAGTGAGGACTGCTAACAGATTGAAGTGAGCGCACAGTACTATGTCGTGGTATGTGAAATATACCTATCATAATCTAAATGTCGCACTCGACGAAACAAATATAAGCAGATGTACTTTATTGCGATGGTGAGAATGAATGAAAGAATGTGCCCGATTATGTGCCGATTCTACGTAGAACGGGCGCACTCACAGAAGAAAATGAAACTTGAGGTTACGAACAAGTACAAAAATAAGTGTGAAAATATTGAAATCAAATCCGTTAGACAGATAAATCTGAAGCAGCTGTTGTCATACCAGGCACGCATAAAGCCCCAGTCAACAGTACTGAAATTCCTGACAGTAACAGTAGCAGAATTCCTGAACATGATATTGAATGCAATACGAAAGGTAGCTTCCTTCCCTCCAAAAAGGAACTTCAGTTGATACAGAAAGCGAGGGATACAAATACAGAACCAGCAGCCCATAATTTAGATAGCGTTGACCGCTAACTTTTTTGTAGGATAACCTCAAGTTAGGTAAGCAAAACTAAAACAATTCTCAAAAACACCCTAAACGGTTGGAAGTAGGCGACTTACTCTAAAACGTCGCCGCTGGCATGTGATATACTAAGACCCACCCTAGGTGGATACCTTCAGGCTATTTGGACCTTGACAGGAACAGTCGTGGCAACTAGGGCTCCAACTCACGACCGCGCGATCAGTAGTCAAACATCGTTAAAGCTCAAAATGAAGCTAACATTCACATATGTAAAACTTAATGCAGACGTAGTGCAGATGCAAAAAACAGTCATGGAACAGTTAAATTCATGCGTGAACTAGTTGAAGGACTGTTGGCAAAGTAGCAGCAATACGTTCAAAAGTCGAAAACCTTATCAAATTTAATATTGAACACATTATATCGAATATGCACTGACTCTGACAGACCCTGATACTGATAGCTGAATACAACCTACTTAAGATGACCATTAAAAAATGCACCTAACATTGATATGACAATCCTGGAGACATAAGCCGAAGCATTTCGATGGCTTAACTTATGAGGTTGTAATTGCCATGTCAGTTCGGGTTACAACTACTTCGTTTTTTGTGGCATATTATTTTAATTGTGTACTGACTAAATGTGTTGTGTTTAAATTATCTAGTTAGTCTTATTGATGGTGCTTTGACGTGATCACAACAGCACGCACCTGCATGTCACCCTAGTTGACCTATCGGAAATTCCGTGCAGATAAAGATCTAACTTGCTAGCGGGCTACATGAACTCACTATCCCAACAGGTACCGAAAACAACTAAAGAACTCATAATGTAGTACAACATTCAGACGGGTTCCGTTAATCATGCAAACTTTTTACTACGACACAACAAATTCGGAGTGGAAATTTATCACAACTTATAACGGACTAAAAATTAAACGTAACCGGAAACCACCAAATAGAAAATGAAGTACTATGCACCAGAACGCTAGTGCTGACTAAGATTCTCAAGAGTCTAACTCGAAATGGTCAAAAACGGTAGCTAAGGGAAAATAATGATTAAAATGAGCACTATCATGCATAAACATCGCGCAAAATCTGCCATCAGCCACTTACGATAATGGTTTGTAAGCTGTACTTTTAAGCTATGAAATGAAATTAACGTCTGGACGCCATACCAAACAGGAGTAGACGATCGCTGAAAGTCAAAGGTAAAGGATTGATAGTACCTACTACGATACTTCGCCAATGCGTATGATGTTACCCTATGGAAGTTCTGATCAGTTAGAAAACCGTTGTATCCTGTGGTGGCTGTACAAGCAGCTTACTCAATGGCTGCGAACACAGTTCAAAACCTCGAGATTCACCCACAATGATAGAGAGCATAAAAACACAGCTGGCCCCGAAAATGATCAAGGCAAAATGATTACAAAGCCCAATAACAGTGTAACATACAACAGCAAGAAAACACGATGGATTGTAAGCAAACGGTCAATGAGAAGGATGCAGAGCAATGACGACTGAAACCACCGATACGCCAACGAGGAGGTGAATGTATCACGAGCCAGAACTACACGATTAATCCTATGGATTTTTAAAAGAAGCTTGGCCTTAATATTATTCTTTTGAAAGGGTAACGGTTAATCTGGATTTGGATGGACCTACAATGGTCTAACTGGTGTCTTTTCCTGCTGGGACACCTTCTGGGCTGTATAAGTCACTTGTTGGGTGCGGTATGTGGAACTGAGCTTGATGTAGATACCGCTGATAGGTTGAAAGTGTCCATTAGTATGTTGAGTAGAATAGACAATATCTCTAGGGTATCCGCTGCGTCGGTATTTGCCTTTAGAGCTTGTATTCGATTGGCATGTCGAATTCATCGTTTGGTGTCTACTGTAACGATAAATAAAGCTTGGAGCTTTTTGGTACTGATTATTCCAGTCAGTCAGTTTGGATACCCGCTTCTGTAGTCTCGGGCATGTACTGGGTTTCTGACGAGGAAAAATCGTTCCTTATCATAGTGCGGGTGATTGACGGTTTCCTCCATACGAGTGCTTTTTGTAGGATCATCGGGTTAGATGATGCCAGATTATCCTCGACATTTGAATTAGATGTTACACGATAATCAAACAAACATGGTTGAATCACACCTTCTGTCGTTCCCGTTTCAGCTTTAAAAAGCGCGCATTTTACCGCGTTAACAAAACGTCCGGCTGAGGACGAGGCGGCATAGAATGACATAGAACGAAGGCATTTAGTGTTCTACAAGGCATAAAACGGATTAAAATAGACAAACACCGTCGTCGAACACAGGATTGTCAGGGAATCCGAACTGATATAACCGATGAAGCACTGAACTGGTGTTGGCCCTCGATGTAGGTTCCTTACGAAGTAGTTCCGGCCACTTAAAATCAGAGTCAATCACGATCATATAGTCGGTTCCATCGAATAGCAGACGAGACCACGGACGCATCGGGTAGAGCCATGACTGTAATGAAACCCTCATTGGACTCCTAGCGGAATGGGCTCAGCGGTAACAAACTTTAAACACTGATTCTAAAAACCCGTCGATTCCATGCCAGTGTACAAAAACTTCGTGCCAGCTCGGATAAGCTGTACGAAAATGTTTCAGCACATCTTGAAAAAGCTCTACTAAAGTGACTTTTCTCTCTGTTGGCTGATCACAGATTCGCGGAACAGGAAGAGCCAACGCACCATTCCACTCAAATATGTTGGCCAAGATCCTCGCACATGCCTGCAGATCTGATGAGGTGTTTCATTTTTTGAGTGACAAACCTAACCTGTTCGGAAGTAAGTGGTAATGCACGAACAGCACTCTAATCCTCATTACTACAACGGCCCTGAGCCTGACCAGAATGTTGTATGGCTCGGACCGCCGGTCACCTCAACAATGGCGTGGGATATCCTAAGAGAAAACGTTAATTTAAAAAGTTAAAAAGTAATAAACTGATAAAAAAGACTAGGTGGAAGAACCAGAAATGGTATGAATGCAGGTATGCAGGTACGAATAACGTCAGTTGCAATACGGTTGACATCATCCTCAACTGTGATAGCAGCAACCATCATATCTTCTTGTGAAACAACGTGCGAGTCAGACAACCGTAAATGAGCATCTACTTGGCAAAACACTGAGACACATCAGTAGTGCAGCTCAAAGTCATGGATCAATAACAGTGCGCCCCGTCGTTGTAATCGACTGGCTGAGTCTACCGGAATGCCTTTCCGGAACCAAAAGTAGAAAGCGGTGATCTACAATCTGTGAGTGACACGAAGCGCCGATCACAAAGCAGTTTGTAAACCTTTTCCACGACGAGTATAGTTGTCAAGCGATCCTTTTCTATTTCCCTATAAATCTTTTCGGCCGATGCGAACGTTTGTGCTGCTTGCATGATCGCTTTTTCAGGACGGTCAGTAAAAATGTGAGTCATGAAAGCTCATATGCCACAGTTTGACACACCTGTTACAACTACGATGTTCAGGGTAGGGTCAACATGAATGAGAAAAAGATCGGAAGAGAGACTTGATTTTGTTGAATGCTGTTTGACATCATCGTGAAGATTTCCATGGTATTCTTTCTCAATGGCTGATTGACTGGCGACGGAACTTCGCGCCTATATGTAAGAATGGACTGTAGTGGCTCACCAGGCCCAGGAAAGATTAAAGAAGCGTTAGGTCGACAGGTAGCGGCATATTTTGAACGAAAGTAGCAAGATCAGCACGTCAATCGTTGTGATTGATTACAAATCTCAAACGCTTGATCAAGTAAAGAAAAATGTCATATATATTTGGACTTATTTGGAACACGTCACTCTTCATCCTCTGGAATACAAAGTTCAATCTGCCAAATAATCCATCGTGAGTCTTGTCGATCACCGGTACATCGTCACAGTATATTTTTGTGCCCGGAAATATCTAGTAACTGTTGAAAACCGCCACAGCTGTTTTAGCATTAAATGGGAGATAACTGTGGCGGAACACAGCACGATAAATTTTAACAATTAGACACTGTTACCAGTCGTCGTCAGCCTCCATTTGGAGATGAGCATCACACAGTTTCAACTCAGCAAAGCGTTTTCCGCTGCTGAGGCTTGTGAACATATCGTCTGACAATGATGTGTTTCTAGGACAGGTTTCAGATTAGTGGTTAAATTCAGTCTTTGGCCCTTTCAGCCACTATGATTAGCCCCGCCCCCGATAAACAACGTTTAAGCGTCAGCATTCATGTTGTTTCTAATCTGTGGCCTCTGATCTATCAGCGCAACACCTGCATACCATACAGAACGTTCAGGATGGAACACAGGTTTTAATTCAGAATGAAGGTGTAATTTAACTTAGACTTAAGTGCAGCGACCAAGCTCCGCGGAGAACATTTTTGTGTGTCATTTCTATAACTCTTAGGCGAAATTTATTTTTCGTGATTGCGAAATGAAGCTAAAAGCATAAGCTTGAGGACTATGTAGATTGTTACGAATACTGTTGAACGATAGGTTGAGTAATCCCAATTCCTTTATCCAATCAAGTGGCGTTAGACAAGCAGCACATAAGCTTGACTGATTCCCACCAAAGGACGTAATGCATTTAGCTTCTGATGTTAGTTCAAGCAATCCATCTGAAGCATTGCAACCTACGTTAGCCATAGGCTTTTAAATAGGTCTTCTCCTGGATCACCGCAACTTGTGAGAGGTGAAAGTAATATCTGATTCAGTAGCTAACTGCAGAGGGCTCTGATGACCACTAACCAACAAGTAAATAAACTTTCTACTGGTTATGATGTTCAAGTTAAAGGTAATCAATGAACTATTGGAACGACTCACTGGTTTCTTGAGCACCAGAAAAATAGAACGTTTATTTTTCGTTTCTCTGAAGTTGCAACGATTGTCTTTATAGCCTACCTTGTGGCATACTGTGCATCGACGTTTTATGACTGTACGAAGCTATATGAAATGCCTTTTGTCACAATGCGAATAAGTAGTTGAAGGCTGTTCATCCAGGAATGTCGACCTGTGTCTAGTGACATCGACAATGTTTGATTGTTGGCATCCCGAATGCTGAATCACAGCAGTATCACGGTTAGGGTCGGGAGGCAGTTGGCATTCAACTTTGACCAACTGAACAGTGATGATTTGTTCGTGCGCTAACTTAGTCGAAGTACGAGTTCGAATATCTGCATCGATCAACAGTTGTAAGCCGGTGGCAAAATCCAAACATTTGAACTGATCATCCGCAGGGAAGCGCGGCTGGGAACGTCCACATTCGCGGTCGACAGTGCCTGCATACGTGGGGAAACCATCCCCTCTCTTGTGATTAGGTTAAGGCAATGACAGCGGACACTGAAGAGTAAGGCTTGTACACCGAATATTTGAATGAGAGTCTAAGTCGTTTCAATGAAGTTGCAATAACGTACAATTTTTAGAAGAACGAAGTTAATTTACTTTGCATGTTCCACAATACCCAGCTCCCGCAACAATAAGCGGACCTTCCATTAACTGTGTTAGTTACAGAAAACCTCGTAAAAATTGTATCATAAGGCTTGAAACCTGTCTCAAAGGTGAGGTTAGCTAGATCATCATCATCACCATAGAAAGTAGTAAATCAGTGCTTCTAAATTACGCTCAACTGATACACAACTATGAAGAAAAAGGCAAATCATGTGCAGGAAGAGAACAGAAAAGAGCAGGGGAGGAGAAAGGACCTAACTACTAAAAACGGCTGTGAAACCTTTAGCGTCAAGATGCCTACAACCTTCAAACAAACAACCAAGCCATAAGGGAAAGTAAGGCGTCATCAACAAGAGAGCTTTCCTAGGGCTTTCACCGCCCCGTGTCATTAGGTGACAGATTAACTGCAGAGTCGAATACGAACCCTGTGATGTTGGTTACACTGTTTGTTTTGTAGTGTTGTTGAAAGTAAATGACGTTGTTGCTGCTAAGGAGTGTGAAATGCTCTCCGGAAAAGTGACAGAAACGACACCGCATTCATAATGGATCGAACGCGTTCGGTGGGCGATTTTTCGAAAGATACAGTATTTTATAAGCACAATACTAGTCAAAATTTGATCATCCATTTCAATTAAACACAGTGACCTCAGTTTGGAACTGCACAATAACATGTCACACTGAAGTGTTTCTCATTGAAACTAAAACCACTAGACTGTAAACTAGAAGACACTGCGTAGACTTCTCAGATCTAGTTTACTTCCTATACGGATGGTAGATTTTCAAGTATTTGCGATCATCCATCGCTTTAAAGTTTCCGATGAAATATCCAACGAAGTGGGATATTCGAGCTAAAAGAAGCACTGTATGCTAATAATGCACAAACGATAAACTGCGGTTATCCGCGTCCTGCCATAAAGAAAACCATCGTGAATGTAACCAAAACATAAGACTGCAGAAATAGAGCCCGCAATAGCTTTAACTGTGAGTAAAGTTCTCAGCATTTTGCACAACGAAGTGCTGATTTTCATGTGACACGCAACCTCACACATTGGCTGAGCATTGTCAAGCGTCCGATACCTACACAAAAGCAGCCACAGGTGGAACCACCAATTCTGTTACTGAGAGCTGTTGCGAGCTTTTCGTCCATGAATGGAAAAAAGATAGTCTAACTTATGCAACCCTGTCGAAAACCACTGATTTTCGTCCGTTTCTGTAGCAAACAGGCGAGGGATGCACATACTTTCCGTCACACCAGTGGAAAACTATAACAAAATGTTTTCCAAATCGTGATAAGTGCATTGAATATGTCAAACAAGCTGAACTGCTCTTCAAACCCGAATGCACATTTTCTGTTTTAATGGTATTAAAATGAAGCACCCGATCTAGAGCGTTTCTGGGGAAATTTTCCAGTAGTGCACACCCCGGTATCAGTTTAAGAAATGAATCGGAATGCGTTTGATCAACAGCTGCAGTGTAATTAACACGGACAGCGAACCAAGAGGTGCAACGACCGAGGGTAAAATGGTTATGTGAGGTTTTTAAGCAAACATAACCAACAACGTATACTGTCTCAATAAAAATCAATTACACTCAAAAAGTGAAATATCCGGAGGTATATAGCATGTTACAAATTTTGGTTCCTTTCGTTTTCGGTTTTATCACCTTACTAAATAATGAGACGTTATTTATGGTTCTAAATGTAAGTTGTGCTAAGGAACTTACGTAAAAAGAAGTAATCGGATGAGTGATCCATTAAGAGAATTCAAAAATAAAAATATAAGATGACAGAACTGTTGTTAAAGCCAAAGCATGAGATGTAAAAATTTAATATCTAACCTCTCGTATTGAAATTTTTCAAATTAACCAGCCAAACCGTTATCTTGTTCAGGCACTTGTCTATGGCATTTGCCATATTTGTGACATACAACAAACATTCTGCATTTCATTTACCGCTTTTTTTGAAAATAAGAACTTGTGCTTGTATAATTAAAGCAAAATGCATGTAACTAACCATCCTAAACAATGTTAGAACATGAAAAGTGCAAAATAATCAGTTAAGAAACAACGAAAACTATCACAGCACGTTACTGGGGTGGAACTAATGGAAAGACCTAAACCATCATTGCTCACCCTAAAACTATATACCTGATATGATCATTTCACAATTGGGTTTTAACGAAACAATACAGTAAGAAGGCAGTCAAGTCGGCACTTACAGTACTTTTATGCTAATACCACGCTACCTTTAGTGACGAGGCTAGGAGTGAAATATGCTTTTAAGCAAACAGTTATACCTCGAGTAGTGAATGATCGGGGTAGTTTACCCGTCTCCTTGTTTGAAAACACGGACCCAGTTTTATGTGGAGGCCAACTGTTAAGTAAGCAACTGTGGGAAATAAACTATAACAATTTAAAAATGTGATAGGGCGAAGGGTAATAACGTGGTTTTGTTTATGGTAAAATGACATGGCACTCGGGACTTCACCAGAACAACGTTACGCTTGTCCCGATGGAAATTCACAGGAACGCGTTTTGAGTTATTTACGCCGGCACTTAACTGCTATAAGATGGGAATAACAGAGCTTCTAAAAAACTGTCAAAAATAAATGGAACCAAAGCCAGATAAAGTGTGGTTTAAGGGACAGGCTAGCAACGATGTGGATGCAGGCACGCTAGTGATAGCAACACACCGCCAAGTGGGATGACATTTTCAATCAGCCAGCTGAGTGATCGCAAAGTCCTCGGGCTGGCAGACAACTACAAGAAAATCAGCTAATTAAAAGTAAATTGTCTGAAATCTGCTAGCAGACACCAGAATTGGTGTGTATTAGGACGGCAACTACTGGTTCAAATCACTAGTTTCTCCAACTTTAAAGACTACCCAGTCAACCATCAGTAACAAGCGTCACCAAAACGGATTACCTGCCATAGGTTCATACATCCGCAAACACAGACCGCACAAGTCACCAGACTCTTATTGTGAGAAGTGAACGTGCCCCAAAGTGGTTAACCTCATGCTAGCTGCTTTCAGCTATTTATCCACTTCACAGATTAAATCAATTGGTTGCAACATCAGTGAAAAGTAGTCTCTAGGGTAGGCGATTATCGGCCACTCTTAGTAAAGAGTCAAACCAACTGCGTCAAAGTGTCGTATGACAGGCAGTTTCGTTGTGAGTAGTATACTACTCACAAGTAGTATGTTACCCACAGGCAACGTTCAGGAACAAAAGGGCAAGCTGCGAGTGCCAGGAAGACGGAGGACAAGGAGAGACTATCAAAATAGTGTGTACGCGCTCGGCAGAAGTTCCAACAAGGCGAATGACAATGATGGATGTGAATGAACTTCTGCCGAGCGCGTACACACTATTTTGATAGTCTCTCCTTGTCCTCCGTCTTCCTGGCACTCGCAGCTTGCCCTTTTGTTCCTGAACGTTGCCTGTGGGTAA